>JADRCD010071328.1:0-14007 GCA_019843815.1 Montemys delectorum | reverse complement strand
CTCAGAAGCTGACAGGCTCCTATCCCTGCAGTCCTGCGGCTCCCCTGTAATTCCTGAGGCCTATGCCTCCCAGCTGGTCCTGCCTTAGCAAGACCCCAGAGAGAAAATGGCGATCTCACCTGAGTCTTTGGGCTGAAGTCCGCCCTGGAGGGAAGCTCTCCCCTGAGTCCTTGGGCTGAAGTCTGCCCTGGAGGGAAGCTCTCGCCTATCAGGCAGGGGGCAGAGGTGGTCCCTGACCCAGCTCTGTCACTCAGAAGCTGACAGGCTCCTGTCCCTACAGTCCTGCGACTCCCCTGCACTCTACTTTCTTCCTTCTTCTAGGATGTAGTTTTGCTCCTTATGTTGGTGTTTTCCATCTATTATCCTTTGTAGGGCTGGATTTGTGGAAAGATATTGTGTAAATTTTGTTTTGTCTTGGAATATCTTGTTTTCTCCTTCTAAGGTAATGGAGAGTTTTGCTGGGTATAGTAGCCTGGGCGGGCATTTGTGTTCTCTTAGGGCCTATATGACATCAATCCAGGATCTTGTAGCTTTCATAGTCTCTGGTGAGAAGTCTGATGTAATTCTGATAGGCCTGCCTTTATAAGTTACTTAATCTTTTTCCCTTTTTGCTTTTAAAATTCTTTCTTTGTTTACTGCATTTGGTGTTTTTATTATTATGTTACAGGAGGAATTTCTTTTCTGGTCCAGTCTATGTGGAGTTCTGTAGGCTTCTTGTATGTTCATGGGCATCTCTTTCTTTAGGTTAGGGAAGTTTTCTTCTATAATTTTATTGAAGATATTCACTGGCCCTTTAAGTTGGGAGTCTTCACTCTCTTCTATACCTATTATCCTTAGGTTTGGTTTTCTCATTGTGTCCTGGATTTCCTGAGTGTTTTGGATTAGGAGCTTTGGTTTTTGTTGTTGTTGTTGTTGTTGTTGTTGTTGTTGTTGTTGTTGTTTTTGTTTTTTGCATTTTCTTTGACTGTTGTGTCAATGTTTTCTATGGTTTCTTCTGCACCTGACATTCTCTCTTCTATCTCTTGTATTCTGTTGGTGATGTTTGCATTTATGACTCGTGATCTCTTTCCTAGGTTTTCTAGTTCCAGGGTTGTCTCTCTTTGTGATTTCTTTATTGTTTCTATTTCTATTTGTTTTATTGTGTTTTACTGTAGTTCTTTAAAGGATTTTTGTGTTTCCTCTTGAAGGGCTTCTAGCTGTTCACCTGTGTTCTCCTGTATTTCTTTGAGGAAGTTATTTATGTCCTTCTTAAAGTCCTCTATCATCATCATGAGCAGTAATTTTAGATCTGAATTTTGCTTTTCCAGTGTGATGGTGTATCCAGGACTTGCTATGCTGGGAGAATTGGGTTCTGATGATGCCAGGAAACCTTGGTTTCTGTTGCTTATGTTCTTATACTTGCCTCCTACCATCTGGTTATCTCTAGTGCTACCTGCCCTGGCTAAATCTGACTGGGGCCTGTCCTTCCTGTGATCCTGGTTGTGTCAGAATTCCTCAGAGTCAAACTGTCTCTGGGATCCTGTGATTCTTGGATCCTGTGATCCTGGGCTGTTAGAGCAACTGGGAGTAGAGCTTACTCTGGGTATTGTGGGACTAGCTGCAGAGTTTGTGCCTAAGGTCTGCTTAGGGCATCAGCCCAGACAGACCAGAAGGAACCCGAGTCACTGGACTGGTGGAGTTCCTGTGTGCCTGGGTCCCTGGAGCTTCCTGTGGGTTTTGTGGGGTTGGCTGCAAAATTTGTACCCAAGGTCTGCTTAGGGCACCAGCCCAGACAGACTGGAAGGAACATGTGCCACTGCACTGGTCGAGTTCCTGAGCACCTGGGTCCTGCTGGTCCCAGTTACTCCTGGTGTTGGGACAGATATTGTCCCTGTAGATCATTTCTAAACTGAGGATCCAATCTTCTCCCAACCATCCTCTCTCTTTCTCTCCTTCTTTAAGTCGTGTGATTTCCCATAGGGAACTGCTGATCATGCCAAACACTATTGTCAATGGATCGAGAACTTCTATGAATGCTTCTTTCAGAGCATGCCTGGCAAGGCTATTGATGCTTAATGAAATTAGAGCTTGGGAGCTAGGGGCTAATTAGCCAGATTCTTTCTAGTTACTCTGGCTTTTGTCACCCATGAATCTGACTATATCTTATGATTCCTAAGAGACTTCCCTTTTTGCCATCCTGTTCATCCTGCCAGTAGCTTCCCAAAAAGATTGCCAGGGTCCTCTTGTATGAGAAAACAATGTCTTGTTTTTAACACTCCTAAATCAGTGCCCAGATTATTTTTCACCCTTCCTACCTCTCTATTATGGCTTGCTCCTGCTCTGAAGTACTCAGGTCAAACCTATAGTTCTAATGTCTTAACAACTCTAAGCAACTTTCCATGCCCTCCTCCTCTGGGAGCTCTTTAGACCTCAAATGTGACTTCTACTCCCACATTCCTCTTAGTAGAAGTATCCATGGAAACCATTAAACATATTTTTGATGAATACACATCTTTCCAGTGATGCTGTAAGGCCCTTGTGAAAACTTCTTCATGAGTCTTGGTGCCCTCTGCAGCCAGCATAGTATCCATTTATCCATTACTTAGAACTATTTCTACAGCATAGCAGTTAAGAGTGTGGGGTCAATCTATATGAGATTCATGTAAAGGGAGGCATATGTCTGTCCATATGCCCCTTTAACTAATTGATGGATTGTAATATTGATGATTGTGGGGTAAACTGACACCATGTACCTCCTGATATGCTGCCAGAGAAGGATGCAGCTGATCACATCTGTAGCACTCCTGCCAAAAATGGACCACCTTAGTCAATATCAGAGGGAACATCAGACAAAAAAATGGAGGGATAGTCTACAAAATAATTGGCCTTTACTCTTGAACATGTCAAAATTCTGAGAGTCAAAGGAGGCATTCGAAATTAAAGGTGACAAAAGTACCAGGACAGTTGAAGGCTGTGTGTAGACATAGATTCAATCCCAGACAAGAATGTTTTCTACAATACACATATGTAGGAGAATTGTCAGATACTGAATAAGACTGAAGATTGAATAATAGTATTGTTGGACTATCAACCAACAGGACAATGGCAATTACACTGCACTTACATGGGAGAACATCTTTGTATTTCAAAAACACACAGTGAAGTACATAGGAGTAAAGAAGCATATGTCTGCAGTTGATTCCCAAATAGTCCAAAGAGGATGATTATTCTGTACATGTATATATGCATATAATGCATATAAGCATACATATATAGGAAAATACTCTAAAAGAGAGCTGTGGTCCACCATGATTTGGGAGGGGAACAGGGTTACTTTATCCTATGAATATGGTACCTGCTCTGTGAATATTCACAAAAGCTTCTTTAAAATTTACACAACATATTTTACCACACTGCTACATGCCCCCATTCTCAACTACTTTGGTATAGCTTACTCCAACTTGGATAAATTCTTGCTAATACTGTGCATGGACAGTGCTTCCCTTCTGGAAAACCAAAACTGAGAGGCCCTTGTAAGAGTGGGAAGAACAAAAAGAAAGTAAAGGGCTAAACAACTGTTTGTGAGGACCCTGTGTCAAAGTGACAGAGGCAAAGCAAGACAGGAGTGTTAATATACAATATGCTAAGAATAATGGTTCTCTGTAGGCCCAGGTGGTAAATCCATCAAATATCATTGTGTTTCTGAGAACTCCACTGACCAACATTAAAGAATTAGAATTTCTTTACACACTTGGTTCCCCTGGTATTTCTGTATTTGTTCCTAGTTTCTTGGTCAGGAAGCTCATTACCACTTTCCCTGCTTAAAACTTTTTGCTAGATTGCTTTGGAAATTTCCTTAGTTTCTGGTGTTTATTTCCCCACCTCTTGGATTTTTGAGTTTGTTTGAATCAACTTTCCATTGCTGTCTTAAAGTATCTGATATAAGTAATTTAAAATGAGGAAATGTTTGTTTTGGTTCATGGTTTCAATTCATGTCAGAAGTGTGTGGTAGTTGGAGATAGTTTCTCACCTCATGGTAGCCAGAAGAGAGGAAAAGTGGTTGGAGAGAGGGAGAAAAAAGACCAAGAGGAAACTATTCCAATGTATCCTTTAGAAGAATGTCCCCAAAGAGATACCTCTAACTAGGCCCCACCTCCTAAAGGTTTCACAAGTTCCAGATAGCACCCAGAAAACAAACCTTCAATATATAGAATTTAGGGGACATTTACAACTGGAATCCATAAAAATCTTAACTGTTGGTTTGTTATGAATTATCAACTGATATTTGAATAATTCAGTTCATGGCAGCCTCCCTTTGGGGGAAATTCAATTTCTTCTGTTATTGGCTAATGTCCTAGTTAGATTTAACTGTCATATAACCTAGATTCATGGAGTTAGCTGAGAAAGGAGCCTCACTTGAGGGGTTGACAGGATTACCTTAGTGTATGAGCATAGCTTTGGGAGTTGTCTTGAGTGTTAATTGATGTCCTCAATAGGCAACACTAGTCCTGGGCAAGTGGTGCTGAGCTCTGTAAGAAGACTTTCTAAGCGTGGGTCTATGAGTGAGAAAGGAAACAGCCTTCCTCCAAGGCATTTCTTCTATTTCACTGTATGCGAGGGAGTTAGTTCCCTAGCTAGAGGTAATGCAGTGTAGAATAATAATATTCCTGCCTTGAATTCAAGCCTCAACTTCTCTCAATAATAGACTGTGACCTGGAAATGTAAGGCAAATAAATTCTTACTCCTCTAAGCTGCGTTTGGTTACAGCATTTTATTACAGGAAGAGAGGTGAATCTAGAACAAAACAATTGGAATGTTTGTGTCTTAGTTAGAGCTTTACTGGTGTGAACTGACACCATGACCAAGGCAACTCTTATAAGGACAACATTTAATTGGGGATGGCTTACAGATTCAGAGGTTCAGTCCATTATCATCAAGCGGGGAACATGGCAGCATCTAGGCAGGTATGGTGCTGGCAGAGCTGAGAGTTTCTACAACTTCACCTGAAGCTACTAGTGGAAGACTCATTTCCAGGCAGTTAGGGTGAAGTTTTTATAACACATACCCACAATGATATACCTACTCCAACAAGGCCACACCTTCTAATAGTGCTACTCCCTGGGCCTAGCATATACAACCCATCACATTCCACTCCCTGGCTCCCATAGGCTTGTTCAAACACATGAGTCTATGGGGCCATATCTAGCCATAGCATAATAATAAGTACATTTAGTCCAACTTCAAAAAACCCATAGTCTATAGCAGTCTCAACCCTGTTAAAAATCCAAAGTTCAAAGTATCTTCTTAGATTCATCTAGTCACTTAACTGTAATCCCCAAATCAAGACAGAAACTAGCTAGGCAAACTACAAACTCTACATCTCCATATCTGATGTCAAAGCAGTTTTCAGATCTCCAACTCCTTTCATCTTTGTTGACTGCAACAACCTTCTTTTCCTGGGCTGGTTCCATTCCCTCTTAGCAGCTTTCCTCAGCAGATATCCTATGGCTCTGGCATCTTGAAAATCTTGGGGTCTCCAAGGCAACTTCAAGTTACAGCTTCTTGTTTCAATGACTGGGATCCACACATGATCTTCTGGGCTCCTTCAAAGGGCTGGCATTATTTCCCCAGCTCTGCCCTCTGTAGCATTCTAACCTTGGGCTGATCTACTACTCCACTGCCACTGCTGTTCTTGGTGATCATCCCATGGCACTGGCACCTCCAATACACTGGTGTCTTCTACTGCAACTGTGCTTTACTAATAGCCTCTCATAGGCCCTCTTCACGGTACGAAGCCTCAAATCCTTTGCATGACCCTTTCAGTCCTGGGCCACCAACTACAACTGAGGCTGTACCTTCACCAGTGGCCTTCCATGGCCTCTCACAGTGCCAAGCCTCAGCTACTCTTCATGACCTCTTCATGACTTCAAAACCAGTACCACCTGGGTAATTCCTACACATTACCAAATACAGCTGCAGCATGAGGTACAACCTTGGCTATCTCTGGAACACAGCTTCTTGGTATTTTCAAAAAATACTTTCCAGAAGATTTCACCTCAGTGATGCTGGTCTCTTCTAAATCATCACTAATTTCTTAACTCTAACTACCCAGCATCAATTGTCCCAGTAGTCCCTTCTATTTTTTACTCTAAAGCCAGAGCCACATGGCCAAAGCTGCCAAGTTCTGCTACTTGCTGGGGCTGCAACATAACTGTTCCCCCCAATTAGCCTATTAGTACTAGCTTTCTGTTTTCCAGCTCCCTTTCTGCCTAAGCTTGGCTTTCTTGGAACTTGATTTGTAGATTGACAGATTGACCTTGAACTCAGAGGTATGTATGGCTCTGTCTCCTGTAATGCTAGGATTAAAGGTATATATCACCATGCCTGGATTTAAGTTCTTTTTGTTTGTTTGGTTTTGTTTTTTGTTTTTACCAAGAACTTGCTTTGTCCCAGGCTAGCCTTGAACTCAGAGATCTCTTTGGCTTTGTCTCCTGGAATTAAAGGTGTGTACCACCATGCCTAGATCTAAACTTAGCTGGGTAGGATTTTGCCCCCAAATCCCTTAATCTCTTATCTCCTATAGCATAGGATTCAATTCCATTTCACTTCCTGGTGCCCCTTTAATACTTGAACCATATATTTTATATTTTTCTTTTTAAATCTTGCTATGCTTGTTTAAAACATTCTTCATGAGACTTAACTGGAAAACAGTCTCTGCTGGGCTTTTTCTTGAGATTTCCTTTGTCAATGCAATTAATATAAATCTCTTTATTTTAGACTCAGGTAACTCAGGTAAACTTTTTTTTTTTTTTTTTTCTTTTTTTTTTTGGTTTTTTCGAGACAGGGTTTCTTTGTATAGCCCTGGCTGTCCTGGAACTCACTCTGTAGACCAGGCTGGCCTCAAACTCAAAAATCTGCCTGCCTCTGCCTCCCAAGTGCTGGAATTAAAGACATGTACCACCACTGTCCAGCTCAAGTAAACTCTTTAGACAAGGGCAAAAACCAGCCACATTCACCAAAATACCACAAAAACAGTCTCTAGGCCACATTCTGAAATTCTTCTCCATTGAAACCTCTTGAACTATGTCTGCACAGTTCAAATCATACTCAGCAACAAAGTCTTCCATATTCCTACTAAGATAGCCTATTAAGCCCAGTTTAAAGCATGCCACTGCTTTCCAAAGTCCCAAAATTCATATTGTTCCCCCAAAAAGCATGGGCAGGCCTATCATTATCAACACCCCACTCCTGGTACCAACTTTGGTCTTCGTTAGGGTTTTACTGCTATGAACAAATACCATGACCAAGGCAACTCTTATAAAGGATAACATTTATTTGGGGCTGGCTTAAAGGTTCAGAGGTTCAGTCCATTACCATCAAGGTAGGAACATGGCAGCATCTAGGCAAGTATGGTGCAAGCAGAGCTGAGAATTCTACATCTTCATCTGAAGGCTGCTAATATAAGATTTACTTCCAGGCAGTTAGCGTGAGGGTCTTATACCCCATGCTCACAGTGACACAAATATTCTTTCAAGATCCCACCTTCTAATGGTGCTGCTCCCTGGGCATATATAAACCATCACATTATGAAAACCTACTAATGGACCTGTATACTTCTTTAGTATTTACTCTTTTGAGAGAGTGCTCTGATTCTTGAGAGAATAAATCTGAAAGTTACAGTCATTAAATTTTATCTAGAGCTTTTGGGAGGAAATAATGAACATAAATTAACACAAAAATATGAAAATGGAAATCCTTAAAAATTGCTTTTTAATTTCAGTATGCATCTGTGACTTTGAGATAGTGTCTCAAGGCTAGGTTCAAATTCACTATGTAGCTAAGGATGAAGGTCAGATTATACACATATGATACCATGCCTAGCTTGAAGAGATTGTCTCAATAAAAGTATTTGGATATCTAAGCTCTTGAATTCTGTCTTTCTCCATAGAAAAGGCATGAAATCCCAAGATATTTTAAGGCAGTAGGTATGGAGTGAAACAAACATATAACTATCATAATTTCTTATACAAAGGCCAGCCTCGGCTCATGATTAGGGAGCTCACAGGCTCCAGGGGTAAACCTTCTACTATTATTTTGCTATAGCAGCAGCATAAGCTTTGTGAAAAACTGGAAGCAGCCAGGGTGTCTAACAGCAGTAATATAGGAGCACTTTGGCTCTTCCATGTAAAATATTTGTGGTCACTGGCATCCATATAACCATTGAAGGTTGTAGTTTAGAAGAATTCTGTGTTCTGGGTGAGGGTTATGATTTTTGTACTTGGTTGACAAAAACTGTGTGATATCTGAGATCTCAAAAAGGTTATCTGGATTTGTGTATAACTGTAGCTTTGTCTTTCACATTTGGAAAGCTGAGCTTGCCTATTATCAAAAAGAAAATCCTAATGTATATCAGACTTCCTAGCCTGGGGTTTTATGAGTGAATTAAACTGTAAAGCATCTGTGAGAGCCAATTTCACACTTTGATTTAATTGGGTAAAGGAAGGTCCAGATAGCTGGTAAGACATTTTAGGGTATGTATATAAGTTGTTTCTGGAAGATATTAGCATCTGAATCAGTAGACTGAACAAAGATTTGTCTTTTCCATGTAGGTGGGAAGTATCCAATTGAGAGCCTAAATAGAACAAAAAAGTAGAGAAAGGCAAATTGATTTTCTACTATCTTGAACTGAACCCATTCATTTTCCCTTGCTCATGCACATTGTTCCAGGTTGTCAGGATTTAGTTTCAGAGCCTTATACCAATGTCTACCTCTCTAGACTTAGTTCTCAGGCTTTGGCTTTTAGGATCTATTAATTCTTTGAAAATTTCATGCAATTTATTTTGATTATCTTCATCTTCCACTTCTTCTGACTCCTCCCATATCCATTCAAACATCCTTTATCATCCAACTTTATGTCCTTTTATTTTTAAAAATAACACATTAAGTCCAATTTGTGCTGCTCAACTATTCTTGTGTATAGGGCTATCCAATAGATGTTGTTGATTTACTAGGAGCCACATCCTTAAAGAAAATTGACTCTCCCTCACCCAGAAGCTATCAATTGCCAATATGTGATCAGCTGGGACTGTGAGTTCATGACTACCAATACCCCCATGCTGAGATTTTGTCTGGCTTGATCTTGAGCAGGACTTGTACATGCTGTGACACCACTGTGAGTTCATATATACAAATCCCTTCTGTATCCATATAATACTGTGTCCTCATATTTCTCCATTATCTCTTACAATCGTTCTTCCCCCTTGTACAATGATCTCTGACCTTTGGAAGGAGGAGATCTAATATAGATGTTTCATTTAGAGCTGAACACTCTTCAGTATCTTATTTTCTACAGCTTGAGCAGTTGGAGATTTTGTGTTAATCATTTACTGCAAAAAGAAGTCTTCTCCAATGAAGTTTGAGGGATACACTAATCTATGGGTACAAGTCATTATGAGTCAGTTTAGTACTGTGTCCATTTAACAGGAGTAAAATGGGCAGCACAAATTAAACTTGATGGGTTATTTTTTATAAAGCAAAAGAGAGGGCATAGAGTTGCGGGCTTAGAGTGATTATTAGAGTAGTTAGGAGGAGGAACAGCAGGAGGTTATTGGCCCCAAGTATAACATCAGACATTGATTCTGTCTTGTAGAGTGGTCCATAAATCCTACTACAAAGTGGTTGGCTACTCTTGTAACATTCATTCCACTTTTGCACCACTGGGCATGTATTACCAGGCCAACTGTTATTGTAGTTCAGGCTAGGTAAGGCTAATGATTCCTTTTTTCTTCTAGTAGTAAGCAGATAATCTACCAGCATTATGAAAGCTAGTCACTCAGGATGAAGCTTCTAAGTCAGTACCAACTTGATTTCTCCATGTTCCATGACTCAAGTTCATGCAGTCTTCAGCAATAAGGTCTTACTATCAGGATCTGGAGGGTAACGAGGAACACTGGCAATAGCTTGTAATATTTGGGGAGGTCTATTGGACCTCATTAACAAATATCTTCAAAATAGATACCTTATTCTTGCCACGGGGCTTTTTTATTGGATGGACTATGATGTCCAGCAGGGTCATTGTTCCCCCAAAACCCCTCTATTATAAAGTAATAAAACTCCATTGATACACACACACACACACACACACACATATGTATATATGTATGTATGTATGTATGTATGTATGTATGTATGTATGTATGTATAATTGTGCCATCAGCTTCTCATGTTTTCAGGCCTTTGGGCTATGTTGAATTATCATTGGATTTGCTGGTTTTCTGGTATAAGTAGCATACAGACTTCTTGGTCTATGTTAGTCAATTTTTATTATAAATATTATAGATTATGGTCTGCTTCTATGGAGAAATCTGATAAATACATCATTTCTTGTGTGTGTTAAATGACATTTATAGAAGGCCGTTGTTTTGGCTGAGTTCTATCACCCAGCCCAAGAGATCGGATCAGATCCATCCATTTAGATGGAATCAGTCTAAATATGGAGTCACTAATCAATGTGAACTAATAGCTGACCCTCCAATCTCTCCACCCACCCTTGACTAGGGTAAAGGACTTAGTAATTTAAGACTGACTAGCATCCTTTAATTTCCTGGACAGAAATGGCTGAATGGGGAATTCACATTGAAGAGAGAAATTTAGAGCACTATGAGAAATGGGAGACCATTGTCTGCTAGCACTTATCTGTAATACGCAACCATTTAAATTATCCAATAAAGACATGGGAGGCAGAAACTGAATTTAAACTGGCTAGCTTAGAGAGGTAATTTTATTTTTTGAACTATATACAAGAATACCTATTTACAAGTCAGATTCTACAACTACGATGCTTTAGGAATCTCTTTCTCTGTGTGTCGTTCTATAGAGCTAGTCTACCTTTCTCTTGAGTTCCTCCAAACCCAAAAGGGCTCCTTAGCTCTCTTTACTAGATTACCACTTTACTTGTGTCCTGCCAGCTTTACTTGTGTCCTGCCCACTGCTTCTCTGTTGTTCCTGTAAGCCCAAAGATAAAAATCCCTATTTCTTACCCTTACTCGGAGCTCCTTCTATAAAGGCTCTTCCAAGCCGACTAAAAGAGCCCTGTCAAAAGTCCAATTGCTTATAAATAAGTCTCTAGCTCCTCCCCTATACTTTTGGCAGGCTGAACCATGTCACCATCATGGAATAGTGGGGTGCTCCTAACCAAGGTAGTAGAGGCCAAACCATTTCACCATTATGGTGAGGTAGCTTAAGGTCATCCAGCTGGCTTTACTTCAGGTCATACAGCAAAGACCAAAAGACTTCTCCTAAGCAACTTGCAGGATCTTTCCATTCTTTAGCATCATACAGCAAAGACCAAAAGACTTCTCCTAAGCAACTTGCAGGATCTTTCCATTCTTTAGCATTTTTATCTAATGATGCTTTTAGAGGCACACCTAAACTGCATTTCTTCAGGACACACTTAACTGCATCTGACAAACACAATATCTATTTAAGTTTTATATTTTGCTAATAATTACAGTTCTTTGGACAATAAGCAAATATCCTGTAACACTTATCTCTGCTTTCTCATATCTCATGATGAAGCTGCCCAAAGGATTTGATGTAGATTCCTAAAGAAAAGGAGCTTGTAAATAAATGAGATTAGCTGAGATGGTATACCTCTGCCTATAAGGCAGTGGCTCTCAACCTTCCTAATGTTGTGACCCTTCAATATGTTTCCTCATGTTGTGATGACCCAACCATAAATGATATTTGTTGCTATTTCCTAACTTCAATTTTGCTACTGTTATGAATTATAAAGCAAATATTCAGGCTATCTGCTATGAAACCCCTGAGAAAGGGTTGTTCATCCCCAAAGGGATTACAATCCTCAGGTTGAGAATTATTGCTCTAGAGCTTTGAGGAGGATCCCAGAGGTGAGAGATCTAACTTCTCTCTTGAGCTTCTGACCAAAGATACCCTAGGAAGAGATGGTCCTTCACTGTAACTTTCAGATGAAAATTAATCACAAACAAAGCTAAGAAGGCTACTGTCTTTGGTAGGAAGGAAGAGTATTTGGTTTGGTAAGTCTCAGAACAAAAGCTGTGAGCTGTGCTGGTTGATGAGAAAAAGGAAGTACAGGGCCCTAGGCAAGGTTCTCAAGGGTCTTCAAACTGTCAGAAAAAGAAAGAAGCCATGAGATTCTAGTAAGTTTTTAGAGTTTTACATGTGGGCTTTATTCACTATGATGCATCTATCACTTTCATTTTACCAACACAGATGAATTCAAGTGGAACAAAGTGGAATAGACACTCAAATCCAGAGGAGCTTCCTAATTTTTCTTTTCTATCATCTGTCTGTCTATCTATGTATCCATTTCACTTGGATGATGAAAAATGATGCTTGCTTTGCTCTTGTCTTTTCTCTTAGAAGTCATTAACCTAGATTAAAAGTATTCATCCTGTTAGCAAGTAAGATTTTTCTATTTGTATAATAGCTGAATGAGAATGTAATCACCATGTAAGCAGTGTCCCATCATTTTGAAAACATTGTTCTATCTTTCCTTATGAAGTGACATTGTCTTTTTTATTTATTTATTTTTGTTAAGCAATGTAATATTTTAAATTATTTGAGAATTTCATATATGCATAAGGTATATTTTGATCATATTGGTTCCTTATGCAATCCCCCAACTCCTCCTTATTCCCAGCCTTCCTCCCAACCTCATATCTTATTTTTTTTAATACCCCACTAAGACTTACTTTTGCTGCCTATATATGCATGAGTGTGGGGCTATCCTCTGGAACATGGGCAAACTATTTGAAGCCACACTCCTAAAGAAAACTGATTTTCCCTCCCCTAGCAACCAGCAACTCATAAGCCCCTCCCATTGTCATGCTAGAATGTTGACACTATCCCTTGATTTGCTTTCTTACATCGATAATCAGTCTCTTGCTAATGAGACAAAATTAGTCTTACTTCATTGACCTTTAAGTACACTTCTTCCCATCCCTGAGAAGTTTGTCTCTCTTTAATTTTGATGATAATTTATCCATTCACTTCACATCTTATACATCAAGGATTTCTGATTCTGAAATGATTTCTTTGGTTCAGGGTTTCAGAACCAGAATAATTGACTTAGCAACATGAAAAGTCATTTACAAGAAAAGTATGATGAAGTTCCTCTTCATTTTCTACTAGAAATGTCTTCCATAAACCTACCTTATTGAAACAATGAGTCTTATAGTATTAGGCAATTTCCAAATGAGATGGTCATAAAATTATTATGAAATATTAAACTCTATTCTCTATTGATGGTAATGATACAAATATTAATATGAACCCATTAAGATATGAGACCATGCCCATCAGAATTGATAAGTGGTGATATAAAAATATTTCTTCATAAACAGATTACATGCTTTCATTTGTTCTAAGTCTTTCTAAATATTTTTATATTTAGGAGTGTGATACTCATGTTTTCACATTTTTTCGGGATAAAAAGTCTCTATAATATGAATTCCTAGATTCAGCCCTTTTTTTTAGGGTTTCTATGTCTGTGATGAAACACCACAATGAAAAGGAAGTTGCGGAAAAAAGAGTTTGCTTGACTTACACTTCTACATCATAGTCCATCACTGAAGGAAGTCAGGACAAGGACTTAAGCATGGCAGGAACCTGGAGGCAGGAGCTGATGCAGAGGCCATGGGGAGGTATTACTTCCTGGCTTGTTTCTCATGGCTTGCTCAGTCTGCTTTCATCTAGAACCAAGGACTATCACCCCAGGGTTGACAACACCCACAATTAGCTGGGTAATCCCTCATTTTTTTTATTTTTATCTTTTGGATTTCCCAATTTAATGGAGGAGAGGTTTTTTTGTTTGTTTGTGAAATTTCTTTGTTTTTTTTTTTTTTTGTTCAATCTTTTTCATTGGATTTTTCTTTATTTACATTTCAAATGTTATCCCCTTCCCTGGTCTCCCCCCAACCCAGGAACTCCCTATATCACCCCCCTTCCCCCTCTTTTTTTTGGAGAGTTTCCCCCCCCACCCCCCCC
>JADRCD010071325.1:0-10522 GCA_019843815.1 Montemys delectorum | reverse complement strand
GGTCTTTGTGTTTTAGGTATAAGAGTAATTGTAGCTTCATAGAACGAATTGGGTAGTGTTCCTTCTGTTTCTATTTTGTGGAATAGTTTGAAGCATACTGTATTAGGTCTTCCTTGAAGGTCTGATAGAATTCTGCATTAAACCTATCTGGTACTGGGCTATTTTGGTTGGGAGATGTTTAATGACTGCTTCTATTTCTTTAGGTGTTATGGGACTGTTTAGATTGTTTATCTGATCCTGATTAACTTTGGTATTTGGTATCTGTCTCGAAAATTGTCCATTTCATCCAGATTTTCCAATTTGTTTTAGTATATGCTTTTGTAGTAGGATCTGATGATTTTTTTGGATTTCTACAGTTTCAATTGTTATGTCTCCCTTTTCATTTCTGATTTTGTTAATGTAGATACTGTCTCTGTGGCCTCTGACTACTCTGGCTAAGCCAGTTATTATCTAATTATTATTATTATTATTATTATTATTATTATTATTATTATTATCAGCTATCTAGTTAATTTTCTCAAAGAACCAGCTCCTGGTTTGGTTGATTCTTTGTATAGTTCTTTTTGTTTCTACTTGGTTGATTTCAGCCCTGAGTTTGATTATTTCCTGCAGTCTACTCCTCTTGGGTGTATTTGCTTCTTTTTGTTCTAGAGCTTTCAGGTGTGCTGTCAAGCTACTAGTGTGTACCCTCTCCAGTTTCTTTATGGAGGCACTTAGAGCTATGAGTTTTCCTCTTACCATTGCTTTCATTGTGTCCCACAAGTTTGGGTATGTTGTGGCTTCATTTTCATTAAACTCTAAAAAGTCTTTAATTTCTTTCTTTATTTCTTCCTTGACCAAGTTATCATTGAGTAAAGCATTGTTCAACTTCCATGTGTATATGAACTTTCTGTTGTTTTTATTGTTATTGAAAATTATCCTTAGCCTGTGGTGATCTGATAGGGTGCATGGGATTATTTCAGTCTTCTTATATCTGCTGAGGCCTGTTATGTGACCAATTATATGGTCAGTTTTGGAGAAGGTACCAAAAAGTGCTGAGAAGAAGGTATATCGTTTTGTTTTAGGATGAAATGTTCTATAGATATCTGTTAAATCCACTTGGTTCATAACTTCCGTTAGTCTCACTGTGTCTCTGTTTAGTTTGTGTTTCCATGATCTGACCAATGATGGGAGTGTTGAAGGGGTGTTGAAGTCTCCCACTATTATTGTGTGAGGTGCAATGTGTGCTTTGAGCTTTAGTATAGTTTCTTTTTCGAATGTATATGCCCTTGCATTTGTAGCATAGAGGTTCAGAATTGAGTGTTCATCTTGGTTGATTTTTGATGAGTATGAAGTGTCCTTCCTTATCTTTTTTGATAACTTTTGGTTGAAAGTCAATTGTACTTGATATTAGAATGGCTACTCTAGTTTGTTCTTTTGGGATCATTTGCTTGGAAATTTTTTCCAAACTTTTTAATAGTATCTATCTTTGTCACTGAGTTGCACTTCTGGTATGCAACAAAATACTGGGTCCTGTTTATGTAGCCAGTCTGTTAGTCTGTTTTATTGGGGAATTGAATCCATTGGTGTAAAGAGATATTGAGGAAAAATGTTGCTTTCTGTCATTTTTGTTATTAGAGGTGGAATTATGCTTGTGTGGCTATCTTTTTTGGGTTTGTTGAAAGAAGATTATTTTCTTGCTTTTTCTAGGGTGTAGTTTCCTTCCTTGTGTTGGAGTTTTCCATTTTTATTGTTCATATGGCTGGATTTATCGAAGAATATTGTGTAAATTTGTTTTTGTCATGGAATATCTTGTTTTCTCCATCTATGGTAATTGAGAGCTTTGCAGAGTATAGTAGCCTGGGCTGGCATTTGTGTTCTTGTAGGGTCTGTATGACATCTGCCCAGGATCTTCTAGCTTTCATAGTCTCTGGTGAGAAGTCTGGTGTAATTCTGATAAGCCTGCCTTTATATGTTACTTGACATTTTTCCCTTACTGTTTTAAATATTCTTTCTTTGTTTTGTGCATTTGTTGTTTTGACTATTATGTGTCAGGAGGAATTTCTTTTCTGGTCCAGTCTATTTTGAGTTCTGTAGGCTTCTTGTATGTTCATGGACATCTCATTCTTTAGGTTAGGGAAGTTTTCTTCTATAATTTTGTTGAAGATGTTTACTGGCTCATTAAGTTGGGAATTTTTGCTCTCTTCTATAGCTATTATCCTTGAGTTTGGTCTTCTCATTGTGTCCTGGGTTTCCTGAATATTTTGGCTTAAGATCTTTTTACATTTTGTGTTTTCTTTGACTGTTGTGTTAATGTTTTCTATGGTATCTTCTGCACCTGAGATTATCTCTTCTATCTCATGTATTTTCTTGGTGATGTTTGCATCTATGACTCTTGATCTCTGTCCTAGGTTTTCCATCTCCAGGGTTGTCTCCCTTTGTGATTTCTTCATTGTTTCTATTTCCATTTTTAGATCCTGGATAGTCTTGTTCAATTCCTTCTCCTGTTTGGTTGTGTTTTCTTGTAATTCGTTATAGGATTTTTATGTTTCCTCTTTAAGGGCTTCTAGCTGTGTACCTGTGTTCTCCTGTAGTTCTTTAAGGGAGTTATTTATGTCCTTCTTAATGTCCTCTATCATCATCATGAGAAGTGATTTTAGATCTGAATCTTGCTTTTCCAGTGTGCTGGTGTGTCCAGGGCTTGCTATGGTGGGAGAACTGGGTTCTGATGATGCCAAGTAACCTCGGTTTGTGTTGCTTATGTCTTATGCTTGCCTCCCACCATCTGGTTATCTCTAGTGCTACCTGTCCTTACTGTCTCTGGGACAGGAATCTGTCCCTCCTGTGATCCTGGTTGTGTCAGAAGTCCTCAGATTCTAGGTTTTTCTGGGACCCTGTGATTCTGGGATCCTGGGATCCTGAGATCCTGGGTGTATCAGAACTAGGAGTCAAGCTGCTTCTGGGATCCTGAAATCCTGGTATGACCAAGCTCCTGAGATCCTCTGATCCTGGGTATGTTAGATCACCTGGGGTCAAGCTTCTTCTGGATGTTGTGGGTGGGACTATGTATGGAGCTAGTGCCCAAGGTCTGCTCAGGGCACTTGGCTCAGACACAACATATGTATTTTAAGTAAACAAAATTGTTGTTTTGTTAGCCATTCCTGGTATTATTTAGGGTTCCTTTCTTCTCCTTCTGTATTGCCTTCTCCCTTTCCAGTTAAATGTCTTCCCTGTTTTTTCATTATCCCTTCATAGCACCTCTGTACTATTTCACTCCTCTCTAGATTTCCTCCTCCCACTATGTTCCCTTGCATTTTCCTGGTTTCTGAGGTTATATACTCATATCTAAGGATTCAGATAATCCACAAAGGTATAACATGCAACATTTGTCTTTCTGGGTTTGGATTACCTCACTTGGGATATTTCCTAGTATATTCATCCATTTGCTTACAAAATTCATAGATGTAGCATACAGCTAGTAACTGACTACATATCAGTATTGTAAAGAGAAATCATTTGTAATGCTGTCATTTAAAGTGTTAAATAGGAGTCTAGAGCGAAAGCTTAGCAGTTAGAGCACTTGATGCAGTAGCATGGAGACTAGAGTTCAAGTCCCAGCATACACACAGCGAACCAGGAGTCCTACACAAACCTGTAGAGCAATTGATGAAATGGGAAAGACAAGACAGTCACTGAGGCTTACTAGCTCCCAGACTAGCCAAGAAAATGCAGGCCCTACTGTCAAGGAGAAAGCCACCTCAAAGCACTAGGTGGAGAGTGATAATGGAGGAAACATGCTGCCCTCTTCTGGACACTGCGTGTGTGTATAGGACCATGCATCAACATATGTGTATACTCTCACAGAGATGCATGTATAGAAGAAATTAAGTCATTTACATATGTTAAATAATCTGGCAATGATATGGGTTTTTTAATTTTTTTCTAATTTTTCACCCTTTATGACACATACCAGATCTTCTACAATAAGAGAAAGGACTGAATATTTATTGGCACTGGAACAGCGAAGAAATGAGATAATTAATCTGAATGGGGGGGTAAGTGCAATACTTTCTACTTTCTGCTTCAGAGTTCTACAAGGTTCCATGTATTATTTATTTTCTTTTAACTAGGCTTTCCTTTTGTGTCTTCTTTGCTTGTTTAAAATTTTAGTATTTATTTGTATTCATGATCCTGACTTGGGAACGTCACCTTCTGAGCTGTAGTTTTCTGACATGTTAAGGAGGCTTAGACTGATTTATCTCTAAGGGCACACTGCCTTTGATGCTCTTGCATGTGTGTACAATATCAGAAATGGAATGTTAACACTTGTAAGGTCGGTGAGAATAAAAGATAAACACAGGACTGAGGGACACTCTAAAAAGCACAGGCTTTATTTGAGGAAAGATGTATAGTGGGAAGATCTCTAGTTCAAGAAAGTCGAGAGCCAGCAGCCCTCTTAAGACACAAGAGTAGTTAGAGGGTAGGAAAGAGAGAAGTGGACAGAAAATCTTCCTTTTTGATGGGATTTTGGCCATTGCTAAGAGTAGCCAGTCAGGGTTCAGTTAAAGAATGTCAGGGGATCAGTATGCCTTGGCTAGCCATTACTGGGGAGTAGAAACAGTAAGAGAGGCAGGAGTCCAGAAAAGCAATTTACTTTAGTTATAGGGATATAAACTCACTTCAGTTTGGGAATTGTCATGGTTAACCAAAGTGCAGAAGCTTTACAAATTTAAGAACCAAGGAAAAGGAGAGAATATTGTTTAAATGCTAAGACTTGCAATTTATATTTTAGAAAAATCACCTTGTGCTGATGTCATTTCAATAATTTATCTCAACTTTTTCCATTTAGATTGAAGACAGCTACAGCAGTGCTGAAGAGAGTGACGAAAGTTTTGATAGGTAACTTTACACAGACTTTGTCTAGTGCTTAGAGGAAAATATAAAAACTGGCATTGAATATAAAGTCAGCACATAGCCTTATAATCTGACTTTGAAAGCTCAACAATTTGTGTAAATAATCATACTCAGAATTAGAAAAGTTTTCATTAAAACTG
This sequence comes from Montemys delectorum, assembly GCA_019843815.1. Taxonomy (NCBI): domain Eukaryota; kingdom Metazoa; phylum Chordata; class Mammalia; order Rodentia; family Muridae; genus Montemys; species Montemys delectorum. The sequence continues at coordinate 5,489 of JADRCD010071325.1, read as the reverse complement.
CTTGGGTTGGTTTTATTTTTACTTCTGAAACTTTTATGTATCATATTCTGATAATATATCTAAAATATAATTTTGCATCAAGACTGGCTATCTCTCTACAGGAATTATCACTGGTGAAATCAGTGCTCTTTGGATTTTTTCTTCATTTCAATTTTAAGATTTAAATCTCTTCTATGCAATAAGTGTCTACTGACAAGCTAAATGAATATCAGCATATTGTTTTGTTAGCAGTAATAGCCAGGCATTAGCCTGTGACGATATTGGTTCTGTGTTTATTTACCCTTTTGTAGATCTTAGTTGATATCGACCCCTGTAACAAAAACAGGATGAAATGCAAACATAAGTAAAGCACAACTTCCTTCACATGACTATCTGCTCTACATGTGGTGGGTAGTGAGGGTCACCACCACAAGTAGACCACAAAAGCAGAGTTGCACATGTGCTCTTAGATTTTGTACTTAAAGACCACCCTCTCTGAAGCAAACAGAGATAGAGGGAAAGACCTGTTCAGGGAGATGGTCAGAAAAAGAGGAGGAAACAGGGGTTGCCTTTATTGCGTATCTTCCCCTTCATAGGGCAGGAAGAGAAACCCTTAGAAATGGAGACTAGCTGGCATAAAAGGCTGACTTTTACTTTTTCATTTAGTTTCCACAACTGCCTATGTGTCTTGTGTTTCTCAAAACGATTAACTTAGTTATGGGAAAAAGGCTAGTTTATGGATCATATATTTTGGCCTCAAACAGTGGTATTTGGAGGTGGCTCTATAAAATCCTACCAAAGATACCATGAGAATTTATACAAATGTGAACAAGAAATATGTTGCTATACTACCTTTGAAATGGACCTAACCAAAGGTACTTGTAAAATAATTGAAAGCTCTAAGTAAGTTCTTTTATATTCATGGTGTAATCTAGCCTTAAAATTCCTTTGTGGGTAAGATATTATCATTTCCATATTACAGAATGATAGATTGAAACTGAGAAAGGGAGTGGTTGTTTTTGCTAGATTCTGGCACTACTGGGAACCAAACCTAGGATAATGTGCACACACTAAGTGAAAAGATATACCACTGTGCTATGCATGAGCTCTACTCCAGCCAAGGAAGGTGGTGTTTTGTTTTGTGTTGTTTTGGTTTGTAACTTCACCCAAATCATAAATCATACAACTAATAAAAGCTTGAAGGTACATTCAAACACAGTTTGTGTTTCTACAAAACCTATATGTGTATTTTACTGTCCATATTGCCTTTCCACAGCTACAAGTACATAGGTGTGATTCTTGCAATCCTAGAATGTTCAGTATCTTTTGTTGCTTAAACAATTACTCTAACTGTAGGCAGTGGATTCAGTCTTGGTGAGTAGGAAAAGGATAACCACAACCAGGGAACAAGAGTGAAAAGAAGTTTATTATTTGAATAAGTAAGTGATGGGAAATGTTAGGGGTATCTTTGAGAGTACACAGCCTTTCTCAGTTCATGGTGAGCTCAGCTTTAGAAAGGAAAACTCACCATCTACCAAAGAGTTGTTTTCTAGTTCTTGTCTTGCAGATTTGAAGAATGAAATTCCTGAGCCACGGGGTAGCAGGGGAGGGGTTAGACTGAAGAATTTTGTTGTAGCCTGCTTAAAATGAGAAAGGCATGGTTCCTATAGAGGAAGGGTGTGTCTCCAGGGACAGGGACTCATTGAGGTGCTACTCTGGAAATTATTTTAAGAACTTAGGACCAAAGTTAGTGTGGGGTATAGGGAGGGAAGTACAATTGTCAGTCCAGTAAGGCGCCCAATAGGAGGTGTCTGGCAAATCCTCACAGTCTCAAGTCACTTCTTCCAGCAGAGCTTCCAGGCAAGACTGAGAGATACTAAGAAACCAGGAAATAGAACTCTCTTCTGATGGCCTTGGCCTCCAGAAAGGACATTCTGAGACTTGCTACTTTGGAGTCTAGCATATTATACAACATGCTCAATCAAAGATCATATATCATATGTTAAAATACAAAACTAAAATGCTGTCAAAATGTCTCTAGATGGAGAATTTAGTATAATAATAAGAAAAAAATCTACTCAGGATCAACTGAAGTGAATGAGTCACAGACTAAAAATTTCTCGAAAGGCTTCAGCTCAAACAGTAGCCCAACAAACAGATTTGAAAGCTAGGGTTATTTAAAGAGTCATTCAAAACAGGAGTAGCCCTTTCACCACCCCACACACATGAGAATTTGACCCAAAACGTGCTTGCCTGGCATCTACCATTACCGCACACCACACCTTAGTACAGGACCCATCCATAGTCTCCAGCTTGGTAGGTCGCATATCCTGGTTTGCTTGGCTGTTGTCTGCTAGAGTCTCACATGCCTGAAATTGTAGTTTCGCCCTAAGTGCCTTCTTACTAGAAGGTTCTGGGGAAGTACCTACTTCCTAGATCATTCTAGCTGTTGGCAGAATATTGTTTCTTGCTGCTTGTCAGAGTCCATTCTTTCAAAAAACAAAAGGTGAACTATCTCCCTCTCTCTCTTGTAAGAGACCAGTTCCATCTTCAACACAACCCATACATATTTCTGCTGAAATTGCATTCTTCTCACTGTCCTTCTTCCTGGCTTCCACTTCTGTCTTTGTTCTTTGATTGCATTAGGCTAAGCAACGTATATGTTGGTTTATTGTTTTGTTTTGAGGGGTGGATTGGTGGGTTTTTTATTTTGGTTTGGATTGGTTTTTGAGACGGGTTTTTTTTTCTTTTTTATGTAGGCCTGAATGTTCTGGAATTCACTCTGTAGACCAGGCTAGCCATGAATTCAAAGATCTGCTTCTCTCTGTCTCCTGAGTGCTAGGATTAAAGGCATATGCCACCAGTGACTGGTATATTGTTAAAGAAAAAAGAGAGAAAGGAAACATTTTATGAGGAAACTAACATCAAAGTAGTAGAATGCTTGCCTAGAAGTTTATAGCACTGAGTTCCATGACTAGCACTGCAAAAGGGAGGGAGGGAGGCAAGGGTGGAGGGTGAGATGTAGGAAGGAGGGGAGGAAGGAAGGTAATATTTATCTAATTATACATTGAACTCTGATCCCCTCCTTAAGCACTGTTTAGTCCACTCAAATCCTAAAAAGAATAATATTCATAACAATACAGAATGTGGTTACAGAAACTACCTTGCTTATGCAGAACTACTGACTACAACAACTCAAGTAATAATATCAACATAGCTACACAGCCTTTGGGCGTTTATTGTTTTGTGGCAAGGTGAGACTGTATGTAATAAACTTTTTCCCTGCTACTATTTTAGCTACCCAGTAGACAATTCTTTCTTAGACTAGGGATATAGTCCAGTTGGTAGACTGTCTTAACATGTTTGAATCCCTTGGTTCATTACCCAAAAATGCATAATACCATGTTTACTGGCCTATATCTGTAACCCGAGCACTTAGGAGGTAGAGGCAAGAGTATCCAAAGTTCAAGGTCATCTTCCAGTATATAATGAGATTAAAGCCAGTCTTGGATACATGAGATGCTGTCTCAGTTTTTTTTTTCTGTATTGGTTACTGTGACACAAGAGCTATTATAACAAAGCATAAACCAGACCCACTAGCAGCCAAACATGAGGCCTTTTGCAACAAATATTGAAGGAAGCCAAACTGGCTTTGGTACTATTTCTTCTATAACCAGGCTGCCCTTAAAGTCAAGATCCTCCTGTCCCAAATCTTGGTTTGGGGTATTCTTAGTATGTGCTACCACATTGCTTTCCATTGTGTTTTTGTTGTTGATGTTGTTGTTGTTGTTGTTGTTGTTGTTGTTTTTAAAGATTTATTTGTTATTATATCTAAGTACACTGTAGCTGTCCTCAGACACACCAAAAGAGGGCATCAGATCTCATTAGGGATGACTGTGAGCCACCATATGGTTGCTGAGATTTGAACTCAAGACCTTTGGAAGAGCAGCCGGTGCTCTTACCCGCTGAGCCATCTCTCCAGCCCCTCCATTGTGTTTTTCTTGAGTGGGAGATATCAAGGTCTTGATAGCATAGGATGGCTTCAACCTTCTATGTAGTCAGGCTACCCTTAAATGCACATCCTCCTGCCTCAATATCCAGGTTGGGGGATTCTAGATATGTGCACCCACTTTGACTTTTTGGTCCCATCTTAATTTGGAATATTTATGGTACAAAGAATGGGACTCTGGTTTCATACAACCTAAGCAAGTGTTCTACCACTTTTCTGTACTCTCAACCCTCCAGCTAACAGTTTTGTAATTTTTTTTCTTTTTGTTTAACCTTGAGAATCATTTTATGAGTTAGAAAAAAGACATAGAGACAGGGCAGACAAATTGTAAAAATCAGCAGCTGCCAAGAGGAGGGAGATGGAGAAGCAAAAGAGAGGAAGTCCTTCTGTCTTTTAACATAGGGTCCAAGGAAGGAAACTGTTCATCAGCTGCATGGGGAAGAGTAGTATGTAGAGAAAGAATAAGAATGGCTAGACTGACGAAATAGGCTTAGGAGTTTAACCACTCCTTAAAAAGTGATAGAAATGGGGAAAGGAAACGTTACACTTTGAAGTTGGGAGTCAGAACTGTGGGTTGGTATCATGGTACATATATCAGCAAGCAACTGCTTCGGTTGGTTGGTTTGATTTGGTTTGGTTTTTTTGAGACTGTCTCATATAGCCAAGGCTGGCCTCAAACTCTCTGTTTCCAAGGATATTCATGAACTCCTGATCAATCTGCCTCTGTCTACTGAGTACTAAGATTATAGGCACAGCTTTGATGAATTTTACTAAACTACAATTTTTATGTTGTACAGTTAGACTACTCAGTTGTGTGGCTTTTAGTAGATGGAGATGCACTCTTCATCATGATGTAACTTTTTAACATTTTCACTGTTGGCCTCCAAAGTGCCATACTCCTTTCGAGATGCTCCTCATTCAGACCATTCTTTCCCCATGTTCTCTGCATCCTAGTCCAAGGCACTCACAAATGCATTTTCTTCCTATGGAAGTTTTGATTACTTTTGTTCCAAAATATACTACACTTAAGAGTAAAACTGGAGGGCTGGTGACATGGCTCAGAGTGTAAGAGCACTGACTGCTCTTCTGAAGGTCCTGAGTTCAGATCCCAGCAACCACATGGTGGCTCACAACCACCCGTAATGAGATCTGACGCCCTCTTCTGGTGTATCTGAAGACAGCTACAGGGAATTATGCCTGAGTGAGCTGGGCAGAACGAGCAGGGCTGGCAGAGGTCCTGAGTTCAATTACCAGCAGCCACACACATGATAGCTCATGGCCATCTGTACAGCTACATTGTACTCATACACATAAAATAAAATAAAACAAATCTTTAAAAAAAACAAAAACAAAAACAAAACAAAACAAACAACAAAAAAAGATCTAGCTATCCAATATGAAAAGTAAGTAAATGTGCTGGCTAAGAATATAATAAAAATTAGTAATGCAATAGAGGAAATAAATAAATATCCATTTCTGGCCATTAAAAAAAAAAAAAAAA
>JADRCD010071324.1:0-17413 GCA_019843815.1 Montemys delectorum | reverse complement strand
TGCCTCTTGAAATAGATAGCTCTGTAAGCATGGGACCTCGTATAGGACAGGTAGTGATTAAGTGAAGAGTTCTCTCAGCCTTCCAGCAGACGTATAAATTCTACTTACACTGAATGAGAATTCCAGAAAGGGCCTGCTTGAACTTCTCTTTTGCTTCTTCCATCTCTTTCTCATGGGTAGCTTTCTCATTCACCAGTCGGCGGACATGGCTGTTGGCTGACTGGATCATGGAGTAGAAATGATTGGCACTGCGGCGGTTCACCTCTCCCCTCTCGATCCAGGTGAGCAAGGTCTGCACAGCTTCCGAGAATTTGGAATCATCTGAAACAGAAGGGTTTATTTGGAAAACTACTGACAATGACCAAATTGAATTCCATTTTCCCAATATGCTGGCAAAGAGGTCATCATGGCTTTTGGCAGTTACAGCTCTATGGATTAGTGAAGGCAAGGAACCTCACATGCACACATGCACACATAGGGAACAGATGAAATAAAGACTGAATGAACAGCTAGGCAGACTGTTTATGGCTATGAAGAGCTTCATAAAAAGGATGGCTCCTTTCTTTTATAAAATTTCTGGGGCTGTGAGGGTGTGTAAGGTCCCAGTTTTCATTCCCAGTAAATACACACACACACACACACACACACACACACACACACACACACAGAAAGAGAGGTTGGGGAGGAGAAATGAATTAGCAATGAGGAAACATCATCATTCTGTAATCTTGCATTTTAATAAGGGACAACCAATGAGAAGGTTGCATTTAAGTTGGATATGTAGCACCTTTACCCCATCCATGGAATTGTACTCACTGAAAGAGCCTAAGGAAAGAGTTCAGTGGGTTCTGCTTTATGTACAGGTATTCCCATCTTCAACTTTTTATAACAGTACTGTGGAGTCCCATCCTGAGCTCTAGCCCATCCACTTAGGCCCAGTCATGCTTTCTTTTGATTCTGTTTCTTTATTTCTGTGGGTCCTCACACCTTTTCTCTCTTGCTTCCAAGTACATTTCGGCAGTTCATCAGGAGTCACTGTCAGTGTTAATGTTAAGAGAGCAGCACTGCTCTTCCAAACCTCCCAAACAGCTTCCCAAGCTAGCTACTTACACGCTCTGCTCTTACAGAGTTGTGAGACAGACTCTAAGAACATTCCATTGAAGCCACATTCTAGAGCTTCACACCCCTCTCTGGCTAGAAGCTCTTAGTCAAGTAGATATATATGTTGCTCTGCCATTTTATTTTCTTGCCCCCCACCCCTTTTCAGTGCAAACACAATGGTAGATGAGTCCTCCCCACAGAGCAACTTTTCATTTCATTATTTAGAGTCTCTTATGTTGATGCTGCTTGTGCTTTTCTTGAGGGCTGTGCAACTAGTACATTCTTTTCTTCTTTTAAAATGTCAAATGTCTTGTTTGGTGTCCTGTGAATAGACAAGTCCTGGTACTGGCATGTTACTAACGCAGAAGCCTCTCCAGGGTTTCAAAGTGCACCATTATTTCAGTTCAGTTTGGAATGTTATGCTTTCTGTTTTTTTCTTTGTAGAAAGTCAAAATCAATCCAAAGAGATTTCTTAAGTGCAATGTAAACAAGTTTGGCAAGTGAGACCTATTTATTTGGAAAGAAAAATTAGTAGGATCTTGCTGAAATGGAAGCGCAGAAGCAGGGCAAATTCACACTATTCAAGGTCTATCTGTGCCATGAGTAAGATGAATGGGACAGCAGCACTCATTAAATAAAATCAACTGTACTCAGAAAAATAGAGACTAGATTGGAGTTACTAAGACAAGAGAACAGGCAAGGTGATTAGTGTCAAATTAGCAAAGTAGCTCTAAGAATTAAGCAAGAACAGGAATAATAACAAAAATTTAAAAAGGAGTTTGGCTTAGCAATATCTACAAGTGTCCATACCTGTTTTATGCAATAACTTGGCCGTTAACAATGGTAAAGCTTTATTTCATGGGTAGTAACTGTCTTCAGGGTAATCAATACATATACACAGTGAATAATTTCTGGGCCTCCATTTTGGCAACTTTGATTTTGTCTATTTACTTTGAGATAGGAGTTCATTCTATAACCCAGGCTGACCTGCGAGTTTTGGTGATCTTCCTGCCTTTGCCTCCAGTGTACTGGGATTACAAGCATGTCTCACTATACCAGCTCATTTTGTCATCTTTAAGATGAGAACTTTATTGGAATTTCACAGGGTCATATCCAGTTATATCATGATGATGTACTCACTGATTGAAAATTCAAATCTCTCTTGTACCCACTAAGAGAGGGGGCACACACGTAGGTCCTAAACCATTAATCATATCTAAAATTTTCCACTGCAGCAAGTGGGAAATATTTCTTCTTACTTATCTGATCTCTAGGTTGAAAGTGTCTACCTTTCTATCAAGACAATGAAGTAGCAGAGACGCAGGAGGGATGGACAAATTTCCTGGTTCTGAAGTCACTTGGCACTTTCAGCAAGTCTCCAACAGAAGACATACTAGGATGTATTAGTTAGAAGTAGAAAGGGCAGCTGGCAACAGATATTTACTACAATGCTTTAAGAAAGGCACTCATTTAATGATGGGGCTTGAATGCCTTCTATACCTTTAAGTTTTTCAGCAACGATGCTGCATTCATGATCTGAATAGTGGACCACTGGGGGTGGGGATGGCGGACGCATTCTTTCTTCTTCCATCCGTCTACGGTGCCGCTCCTCTCTTGCTAGCATACGCTGTTTACACTCCCACTCATATAAGTCATCCCGAGCCTGGGCAAAGTCAACATGGAGCCGGCCCGTGTCCTTCTTGTCAGTACTAGAGCCCAGGCGAATTCGGTAACCTAAATGAAAATGGGAGAGGGGGAAGGGAGAAGAGACTAGTAAGCCAACAACCATATGTACTTTTTGAAGTTCAGTGTCTTAGAGATTGTTTTGGTAATTCTAAGTGATCACATAACACCAAATTCTCTCCCAGTGGTATCAAGATGAATCATCAAAAGACTTAGGTTAACACGTCATTCTATACACTGTCACAAGGAGGAGGAAAGGAGTGCCCAACAGCCCAAGAGTAAAAGTCACTGTACCCTTGAGAGCATCTAGAAGGTAAGTCGTTTCTTACATTACTATCATTTATCCCATGATATAAAATTATGTATAGTGGGAAAGATCCAGAAGTTCAGCCATAGAAGGCTCATCTGTGGAGACAAAGCTCAGCTGACTGGGTGAACTTTCCCAGGTGGTTTCTGATGGATGCTGGGAGTCCCCAATTTGACAATGCTATTTCTATCTGTTGCACTAAACAAAACAAAAGGAAAAACCCAAACAATAACAACAACAACAACAACCACCACCACCACCACCACCACCACCACCACCACTCTGGAAGTATCACTCAAGGGACTATTCTGCTCTGCCCAGGGTGGTTTATCATATACTTAATAAACTCACTGACTCACTCATTAACAACAGAAAGGATGGCTATCAACAGAGCATTCTCCAGAGCACTCAGAACACATTTTTAATAATAGCTTTGCATTCTATGTTTTTGGATGATCTTGTTTTCAGGATGCCTTTTCTCTACTTTGCCACCTGACATGACATTAAGGATATGCATTGGGGTTCCCAATATGGCTCAGTGTGTAAAGCACTTGCTGCATAACTACAAGGAACTGAGTTCAAATCTTCAGAGTACCCATAAAAAGCCAGGCACGGTAGCAAATGTCTGTAATCCCAGTGCTCTTATGGTGAGATGAGAGATGGAGCCAGGACGATCTTCAGGAGCTCAAGGGCAAGCTCTTTGGCCACCACAGCAGCAAGCAAGAGATCCTGTCTCAAACAAAATAGAAGACAAGGACTCACACACAAACTCACGTGCACACACAGAAGGGTGTTCATGCATGCATGCATACGCATCATACATTTCACACAAACACAACAGTAAGGAAAAACAAAACAACGCCAATGAAAGAATGAGCCTTAGATTGTACCAAGGGCTGGGAAGAATGGAAATGGCATTTCTCTACTATGGTATCTTTGGATACCTTCAAGAATATAAATTACAACCATCTCATAGAATTTTGGCAAAATATAAATGCATTAGTTTATAATTTAACTTGTAAAGATTTGTTTCCTGGATGTAGTAGGGAACTCTGGACTACTTTCCTTTCTAGCACAGAAACTAAATAGATGGGGAGGAGTGGTACATAGTTGGATACTAAGAACTGTTGATGTAATTAGAACAATTATATAGAACTTGGATTTAGAAAACCAGGAGCAACTTCCTAAATTTCCTTTTTCTGCCAGTTATATTGGTCTAAGCAAAGTTCTTGACAAACTATTAAGATATTGTTAAGAACATTTCATGTTTTAGGAGCTAAGACAAATACACACACACACACACACACTTCATTCCTAGCATAGACTATTTTACCAAAGTGGAAAATTCATGTTAGAGAAGGCAGAGAGGTTACACAGTTCGCCCCAGGTGGCAGGGTTAGGTGTGTGGGGAGGAGGTGTGGTGTAACTAGAAGAGTCAGAACTTGAATCCAGGATGTTAGATTTGCAAAGCTATGGAGCTTTTTTCTCTTTTTGCTGAGCAATGCCCAATATAGATCTTGTTCCTGGATAAGCAAAAGAGGGTCACATTTATCTTCCTCCTTAAAAAGTAAAATTATATTTATATATCTGTATATAGATATAAATTATATAATTATATATATAATTTAGCACATGAGATTATATATATATATATATATATATATATATTATCATGTGAAACAATGGTGCTTAAGGATGCTGGAAAAATGCAGACAGTAAGCAGTGGGAGACAATGAAATGAAATGGTCCCTGCCATTGCCCATGGCTACTGTCCAGGCAAGCTTTCCAGGCCTTAGAGTGGAACGGGAAGCTCCGACCAGACTGCCGTTCTTCCTTGGGATTCCCTGAAGACTACGGTAAGTAAACAGTGTCCATGATGGAGAGTGTCAAAAAGGAAGGAATCTGCACAGGGAAAAGATTTAAGAGATGTGTAGAAGAGATCTTCAGAGACTGTCACAGTAATTTTTTGGAGTAGTGATCATAAGTGGAAACCATCTAAATGTTAGAAGTTGTAATCTCTGGAGCTCACACATGTCTGGAAATAGCTCCTTTCTCTAGCAGACAGAGGGTAAAAACTCACACATAACAGAGATAGGGTATCAGAAAGGTTTTGCCTTACTAGTGAAGAAAAATTAGCTCTAGGCTTGCTTTGTCCTGCTCAACAGTGCCTAGAGTGCAAACCTTAAATGGATAAAGATTTCCCAAGTTTTGTGCTTTTATCTCAGAACAAAGCTCAAGAGCATTATTTATAAGCATAAAAATGTGTATCTCTACCAATTGGCTATCTAACACCAAATGGTCAGCCCTGAAAGCATATATACAAATAACATTATACAGACTGAGCACTTTGTATTTAGAAAATATTTGTATATACATATATGCATGAAATTACAATTAATGAAGACGAGGCCTGCATTTGAAAAAAGCAAAGAGAGGTATATGGGATAGTCTGGAGAAAAGAAAGGGGGAAATAATATAGTCATAATTTCAGAAAAAAGAAATAATATAAAAGATCTTTCTCAAACGAAAGTCATTTTTTTTCCTTTTGAGACAGGTTCTTGCTATGTAGCCCAGGCTGTGCTGAAACTCATGATTCTTGTCTCTTAGCTACCTGAATGCTAAAATTCATTCTTTCTGAAACATACAAATTCTGAAAGAGGCCATCCGGAACTGACTGGTACTATGAAAAATGTTAAAGGAAATTCAAGCACTAGGGAAATGACACCAAATGGAAATGTGGATCTCTGCAAGGAAAAGAGCATACATAATGCATAATAGCACTTACAGGAAGTTCCAAGAAATACATAGTAATCTGATAAAGAACAGATAAGTGACTGCTTGACAATGAACTAAGAGGGAAGAAAGAATTAACAAAGAAGGACAAAGGAAATTTTAGGGAATGGATGGTATATTAATTCTCTTAATGGTTGCTGACAGATTCATATTTGTATCATTTATCACATATTATATAATTGCATTTTGAATTATGTGTATCAATTATAATGCCTATATGGTTCTATTTATGTTATAATAGATAATGCCTAGTAGCACAAAGGGTACCACATAGTTACTTTAGAAAAAAATAACCACATTTTACCAACAAACTTGAAGACTGCAGAGTTTGGAGGGGTACTTGTGAACACATTCATTTTACTGATCATCTAGGCAATTAGAAAAGTACAGGTACAAATGAATCACACAAGCGGTGAGGATACCAAAGCCCTACAAACAATAGTAAAGATGCTGAAGATGCTACAGGTTGTGTAGATACACAAGAGCTTCCATTCCAATGAAAATGATTCTGCTGCATCCCTTCAACTTTCTTTTTGCCACTTTCTTTTAAAATTTACCCAAAAAAGAAGCCCATTCAAGAGATTTGTGGCACCTGTGACTTTCCTCGAGAGAATGCTCAAATTTAAAGGGCAAAATTTATTTATTTTCATAGGACTGATTGCCAGTGATCTCTTTTGGTTTGGCAGCCCTGCAGATGTTTGTAGGAGGTGAATGTAAACAGAAAATCGATTTTATTCATGTTCAGATGGGTGCCTCCTGAACAGTATGTTTTCTTTTTATGTCTAGCTATTTAGGGCTTTTTGAAACATTTACATTCTTATTAAAACAGTTTATTGTAGACTGCTCTTTTATTGTTGCTAAGTGCTGTCTACTCTTCAGAAGAGTCTGTAGCACTTGGCAACTGTAATAGGAGCACTCTACATCTGACGCCCCCTCTCCTTCCCATACTACTAGCCCACTGTTGCAAATTCTTATTATCTTACCTTGGCTTTTTACAGAAGCCTTCAAACTGACCTCCTATACTTCTTTCCCTTCCTCCCTCTAATACAGTTTTACACAGAAATGTCAGATTAATCTTTCACAGACAATTACATTTCTTGTTCAAAACTGTCTTCTACACTTCCTATTTCTTGGGGAGTTGCTACAGCTTTCAATGTATACTAACAACCATTCCAATCTTCTCTGATGCCTGCTTAATGCACAAACTACCACTTGGGGTGTCTTGACTGTTTGTTAAAGCTTTCCACTTTTTTTTTTTTGTAATTTTGCTCATATGTTTCTCTGTTCTACTGTTGTCTTAGCTACTCTTCTATTGCTGTAATAAGACATGACAACCAAGAAAATCTATAGAAGAAAGAGTTTACTGTGCCTTACAGTTTCAGAGGGTGAGTTTCTGATCATCATGGTGGGTAAGATGGAAGCAGGCAGGCAGGCAGGCAGGCAGGCAGGCAGGCAGGCAGGCAGGCAGGCAGGCAGGCAGAAAGGCACCGAGATGGAGTGGTAGCTAAGAGCTTACATCCTTATCCATAAGTAGGAGGCAGAGAGAGCTAGCTGGGAAGGTCATGGGCTTTCCAAACCTCAAAATTATCCCCCATTTACACACCTGCCATACCTCTTACTCCTTCCAAAATACTTCCACTAATTGGGGACTAAGTATTCCAACATATGAGCCTATGGGGCATATTATCATTTAAGCCACAATAGCTGTTCACCAACAAATATCTTCTTTTTGTTAAAGGCATGGTGCAACAGCAACCTTTCTGTGCCCACAAGATGGTTCAGTAGGTAAAAGACACTTGCTGTCAAGCCTAAGGACCTAACTTTGATCCTCGAAACTCAAACGATAGGAGAGAACTGATTCCTGTAAGTTGTCATCTGACCTCCACACACAGCCCATGGCAAGCATGCCAGCATACAAATGTACACAGACACATACACAGCAGATATATGTTAAATATAATTTAAAAATTGATCTTTCTGCATATCCTTGTTAGGATTCAGAAAAAGAAAATCTTAATTTTCCATCCCCCTTTCACACCTTTTTTAGTTGTTTCCTTTCCCTATGTATTTGTTACTGTCATCATCGTTATAGCAGTGAGTGTGCCTTATCAGATGGATGCAGAAGCATGAGTTCTAGAATAGTGTTATAGAGACATCATGTTAAAGTGAAGTAGCAAGTACTGAGAGAGCTCTCATGAGAGGGTGCCTAAACCATCTTGGGATCAGATTGGACAGATAAATTAGAGAAAGTTTCCAAAGACTTCATACTTGAGCTGTAGCACCAGGTTATTAAGATGTATATGTTTGTGTGTGTGTAAATATGCGTATGTCTGTTTATATGTATGTTGTTGGATTGGCACGGGCAAAGTAATTACAGCAGAGGGACAGACATAAAACATTGTGGCACATTCCGGGACCTAGAATTGACTGTGTATTTGGGACATGTGTGTAGGAAGAATTGGGATGTGACAATGAGATGTAGCTCCTATCATCTAGATCTTTAATGCCACAAGACATGTAGAAGTGTTGATGGCTTTAAGGAGGAAGCCTGGAGAAGAGGTAACACGCCTTTTCCATTTTTTAAGGCAAAGGGAGTCCCTTTTAGCTTACACACTACTCTAATGACTCAAATGACTCTGGTCTCAGATCTCTGCATTGTGCCCCGTGAGCACCACTGACACATATCAACACTTACCAGACAGATAGAGGGCTTTGTCCACCATGTATTCCTCAGCGAAGCGAATGTGACAGAAGTTCTTTTTGCTCTTCCGAATAGCAATGATCTCTCCACACTGCTCAAACACTTCCACAATGATCTGCTCTGTCCCATTTTCAGGCAGGCCACCCACAAACACTGTCTTACAGCCTGGTGGTCTTTCTCGTGTTGCAGGTGGTGGAAGATCTAAATTTAAAGGCAAAAGCATCTGAAATAACAATACTCACTTGCTTTCTTTGAAACCTGGCTTTTTTTCAGAGACAGCCCTATTGCCCCTCCCCAAAACTTTAGCTCCCATGGTGCTTATCTCTGCTCTACTGAAAATTTATTTCGTGAACCTGAAAAGCACTGGTGACTATGATTGCTATGGAACAAATGCCCTTTCTGTCTGTTTGTCCCATCTCGAGATCTTTAGTCTAGTCCCCTACTTTTGTTGTGATAAGCCAGTGATGCTGTTATTATTTTTGGTCATTTGTATTAACAATAGGAGAAATTTCACTTAGATTAACCAATACATTCAGGAATCTGCCCACCTGCAGTCCCTGACAGTCTGCTTAGTTCAGATTGCAGTTACCACATTCTATTTATGTTTATTGAAAGAAGTGGTTCATGACTAATTTGACAATTACAAGGTGAATATTTACAAAAGCATTTATAGTTGTTAGAATGGCACAGTTAAACAAATTAGAGTACAAAGCATTCCTTTTATATTTTTGAGGATTTAAAAACTATAAATACAAATAAGCCTTTCCTCTAGTTTCTTGCAGTAGTCAGCCCCAAAGCCAATCTTGCAGCATTTAGAAGGGGTATAAGACAGCAGAGACTCAAAGCTTGCCTGGAAAACCATTAAATAAAGTGAGATAAATCTTGCCACTGAGAGTCATTAAAAGCTTCCCCAATGAGATGATTCTCCATCTGCTTAAAAACTTCTTTCCATTCCTTGTATATATAAAGCTTGTTGGATCCATCACCTCCGTGTTACTCTTTATATGTGTCAAAGCATTTTTAAAGTCAAATCCTATAGTTCAAACCCCAACAAAGCAAAGCCTGCTGGCCATGTGTTTTTTTTTTTCCCTTCTCTTTTAGTTCATGTTGGCAAGGATTTACTTTGTGTAATCCATTCTTTCCATTCAGCTCTCAACAATTCTCTCAGCTCAAGATTTAGAGAGCTCAATAATCAGGGATTCCAGCTCCCCTGTGAAAACGAATGAGCCTCCTTCCCAGATGAGACTGAGGCATCTACCTGACCCATATCCAAGCTGGCAAGCAGTTGATTCTGAGCTTCCTCGGTTAGCATTATTCCTACTTACTTCGCTGTGCTCCTGCTGCACATCTTACTGCCATGGCTGAAACGATGGGGATTTTCATGATGACCTTTCCCACTTATGTGGCTGATAAAGAGCATGAAGGAAGAACTAACTTTTGAATTCTGTAATTTTAAGAACTCACTATTTTATTTTTTCCTTCAGTGTTTCATATGAGAGGCTTAGAGGGAAAGAACTCTATTGAGTGAGCAGGAGTCTGAACTTTCTTACTTATGGCTATTAAGTGAGGTTGTTCTTTAGCAGAAATGTTGGAAAGGGCTTGAGAATTGCTTTAAACTTAGGCTTTTGAGTTTTTAACAACTAGAAAATAGTGTAACCATCATAATTCCAGTTATTCTCAACTCTGGAAGCATGAAAGAATCAACTTAGGAGTTAAGCAAATAATAGCTGGTCCCATACCAATAAGGTTGATTTAATTACTTCTGGGTACATTCTATACTTTATTTTAGCTTATCAGTCAGACTTAGAGTGTAGGTAAGGTTCAGAGCCACTAAGCATTCTAAACTTGTGATATTACAGAGGAAAATACTTGCCTAAATAAAATGTCTCATTCAAGGACACTACATTAGATAAAGACATCTTAAACTTGGAACAGGGAAACCTGCACTTAACGCTTATTTTATATTTGTTTTGGCCATGGAGAAGTCACACAGCTTCTGTTTTCAATCTATTCAATAGGGATACCATTACCTACATTAAATGTATTTTTTTTTGTATTACTATTGATATACTACATTGTCCATCTTGGATGTTGTGCAAACCCTAGTACTTCTTGGCTTCCTAATAAACAGTAGCTACTCCAATGTTAATTTTTATTATTGAACCCACATCTGTTAACTCCCAATCGGGGGCTTTTTAATATCTTACCACAAGTCTGGAGTGTATTGTTAGTGAGGACCTAGACTTGCAAAATACAAGCCCCCTTGATTTACCCAGATAAATCTGAGCTTGAGGAAGTTATGGGCATCAGGGTGCATGCAGCTTTGACGAGAGACTACAACCAGCCACTGTATATACACACAATGACTTTTCAAGACCCTCTGTTTAGATAGAATTGTTTTCAAACATAAAGCTTTAGAATAATATCCTATGTTAGAATAAAAAAAAAGGCTTCTGGAACTTATCGTTAAAGGAGCTGCCTGGTAAATAATATTTTGTGAAGCAAATATCACCTTAATTACATGACTTGAATTTACTTCATGCCTACTGACAGACTAAGGAATATATGGTTACTCTGGAAGTTATATACCATACCCAGAATGCAAATGTTCATCCCCTGACTACATTTGTGGGCCTTAAGATGTTTTGATGAAGCCATTATTCAGGTGCTGTGATTTTTCTATGGCAACTTCTGTTAAGTAACAAAGCATAAATAATGTTAAGAATGCCAGGGATGAATCTAATTTCCTTAAGTAAATATGGAAGACCTTTTTGATACCAGTTGCTGAGATTTAAATGTATGCCTGTAAGCAGGGAAAAGGGTACTGTCTTCATTAAAGGATAGTGTCTGTTTTTAATGAACAGTTCAATGCTTTTGTTTTCTAGGCCCGATTTCCCAATCCACTGCACAGCAATGAGAACTCCATAGAAGAACAAATTTAAACTCTACCAATTCATCAGGTAATGTGCTAGGCTGGGTAGTGCCTAAATCATCACTCAGTATGAAGACAAAGAAAAGTTCATGTAAAGATTCAAGATAATTGGGAGAATAAAGAATGAGTCTTTGGAAATAGAAAAGGAGGAGCATCTAGCAATTGTAATTACATCCAAGCGCCTACTCTGGGAAGCTGTGGCAAGACTATCAATATTAGTAAGATCAGAGTCCATTGCTAGTCTTTGAGAGGGGAGGAAGAGAACACCAGAAATGACCCAAGTACCATTTGCATGACATCCTGCTTTTCAGAGGAGCATCAGAGAACTTTCAGAGGAGCATCAGAGAACACTCAGTTGGTTTGTCAGAATGTATGCAATGAGAACTCTGAGAGTAGATTTTATTAGACAGCCCAAGAGCGAAGGCCTTACAAACAATCAGTAGGGGTCAGATGCATTTTTAATGTAATCCCAGCTAATGGGAAACAATCAGAAGGCTGGCAAATTGTTATTAATGCTCAATTTACTCATTTATTTTAATTCTCTTGATAGACTCCAGCCTTCAGAGGCAAAATGGGTTCTGTCTCTTTTGATATCGTGAAATGAAAACCAGTGTTGCCATTTTTTTTGTGGCTCCTGGGTGTTTTTACATGTGTTTGCACACAGAAGGCAGATGACATTCCATCAGTCATTCTTCATTCACTGTTCCTTCCAATAGATTCAAACAGTCACCTGTTCATACAGGTGTTACCGCTGAAGTGAAAATTCCAAACTGATTTCCCTAGAAAGATGGTATTGCTCTCTTCTCTCGGAAACAAACCATTAAGTGAGAACCAGTAATCAGTTGCTAGCCAACCTGTGGAAAAACTGGGTGGGCTGCAGGCAGCTATTTTTGCTATACTTCAAGTCCTGGAAACAGGAGCCTGGTGCTAGGTCTGTTCCCCTTTAGTAAATATCACTGAAGCTTTCGATTAGGTCTCATCTTACCTAGTCTAGATCAAAGTGGTTCACTTACATACCAACATCTCATGGCTAAAATGAGGTAGAAAACTGAGCTATGAAATGAGGCTTGTGTTATTTCATAGAAAAAGTACTCAACTATTAATGTATTCTGCATGATCTGCCAAATGTAAAAAGCTCCATGTGTTATAATTCGATCCTCTTTTGATTTTCTAGTGTATTTGAGGAGTTTAAAGTTGAGAAATATCTATAGTGGTAGCTTTTTAAAAGGTAGTAATCATAGTTTTATGGCTGAGTGAAGCTTAGAGGTATCTAGGCTTATCTAACTAGATAGCCTTAGTTTACAGATAAATAAACAGAGACAAAAGGTAGTAAAGTGGCGGGCCAGGCCAGGGCCTCATAGCTCTTTAGTGACAGAGCTGAGAGTGGAGCATAAACATCAAATAGACAATTGAGCACTGGGGCATTGAAGGTTGTTAGTTGTCTTAAATGAGGGACATGCTATTCTAAGAGCAAAAGCATCACGGAGGATTTAAATGGGAAGAGGGGAAGAACTGCAAACACCACACCATGCACAAATGAAGTATTTGGAAGATTTCTGCTGGTAAGGAATACACAGAATTTTATGCATTCTCTCTGTCTCTCTGTATATGTGTGTGTGTGTGTGTGTGTGTGTGTGTGTGTGCGCTAGATGCTGCTATTCCTCTGTTACTGTCTTAACACCTGCCTGTTTTGGAGATAGGGCATTTCACTGAACCTGAAGCTCACTGATAGGCTGTACTGGTTGGCCAGCAAGCCCCTGGGATCTACCTGCCTCTGTTTTCTAGTGCTCTGGGTTCACATGGTCCTCAGAACCTAGCCCCTTCTCTCTTTTTTTACTATTTTGGAGTGTTTGGGTTCCTCAGCATGTAGCATTTTGAAATTCTTTATCTGGCCGCTCTGAGTCCTTCTTATTCCTTTAAATCAGTTAAGCTTTCAAGAAGGATAAGTGAGTCAATACTATTAAATACAGCAGACAGATAAGGTAAGGAATGAAATGATTCCATTGGATTTAGCATGGAAATATAAATTTGTTAGAAGGACTTACTACAGATGTAATTTTGGTACCTCCCATGCTAAAGTAATCAAGAAGAGAGTAGTACATTTGGAGCTGGGCTAGAGGTAAGAGTGTGAGGTCAGGAAGTAGTTGAATTTGACTAAAGGGTAGGCATGTGGCAAACAGAAAAGATGTATTGAAAACAGCCATGAAGGAAAGGTTTCTGAGGTCAGTAGTTAGGCCAGTGGTTCTCACTTAACTTGTGGCTCTCGACTTTGGTGGGGGTCAATAATCCTCTCACAGAGGAATCCTAAGACCATTAGAAAACACACATAGTTACAGCATGATTTATATCAGTTGCAAAATGACAATCCTGAAGGAGCAACAAAAATAATTTTATGTGTGGGGGCCATCACAACATGAGGAACTGTATTATAAAGGGCTGCATCATTAGGAATGTTGAGAACTACTGAGTTACACTACGAACTGAGAGCCTCAGGGTAAGATTTTATAGTATCCCCACACTATTTATGTGGACAGCATTTGGAAAGATAGTCTGCTGGGACAGGGGAAGGAAATAATGTAAATGTATTTTCTAATAAAGCAAAAGGAGTTAGTAGCAGTCTGGATGGTGACTAAAGACACGGGATGATCTCTGAGTAGTAGGATCTTAGCGCTGAGACAGACTTTAGAGTCAGAGGCCACTGAATCTAAGAGAATATATCAGAGTCAGGAAGGAATAAGTAGTGTGGCTTTTAATCAAAGCCTTATAATAAATTAGGTTTGCTTGGCCCAGGAGATGATAAGGGGTTCAAGTCACATCAACTGCCTGCTTTCCTGTCTTACCTTCACAAAAACAAGTCTCCACTGTTAATAAAGTGGCATAATTGCCAACTTGCAGCAAAGAATTAAGAGACTGATGCCTTAGTGAGAGTTTTTTTATACACAATTAATGAGTACTTCCCTTTGAACAAAATCCATTTCTAAAAAGCAAATAAACCACGTTTGATTTAAGCTTCATGGGAGTGTTATTTTTGAATTCGCTTCTAAAGCAGATTCATTCCCAGAAGCCACTCATTTACTGACATTAATTGCCCTGTCAGCCTTCCTTAGTACAAAGATGAAGAACTAAATGATTGGGCTGTTGTGTAAAATGCTGCCTTCTTATTCTGTAGCCCTTCCAACCCAGAACCAAGAAATCATGGCTGCAGGTAGAAAGAGATGAACGCATATTTGAGAAATTTACTTATTTCTTTTCTAAAGAATATGAAGCTATAACCTCTTTAAGACATGTTTTGACATGCCTTCCAAGACTGCTTAATAATGTGGCCTATGCATTAAAAATACTAAACAAAGCAAAAACAGGACTTTTATCTGATTCTTTGGAGACTTAGAAACTGGTCCCTTAATCTGAGCACTGATTGCACCAACCCTGGATATTACAGGTTATGCATCATCCTGTTACCTTAAACTTGACTGAAATACTCAAAGTCTAGGACAGGGTGCTCACACAATACATGAATGATTAAATCAGCAGGACTCTGCCTTATCAGCTTTAGCACTGGCAATGTCTACATTCAGGGGTTGTTTTTACATGATAAAGGAACAATGGGGGATTGTACATCTTTCCATGACCTAAACACAAAATGGTAGAGTAAAGGGGGAAAAGAGACATGACATGTATTGGGATAGTAGAACTAAGAGTAAGATATAGGTTTTAATGGCATTGTTGGTCCAACTATGCATAAATCCAATATCCAGGGATGGCTATGGGAGTTGTAAAGAAAGATATCTTATTCTTTATTCCTTAATTGTCTTTGGAATAAAATACTCTTTTTCTAAATTTAGTCCTCTTAGATGCTGGCCTCCTAGGTTTCTCATTAGTCTAAAAAGATGTACCCTGTTAACAACTCAGTTAAAAAAAATGGAGGGCATTAAGCTAATTTTCATTTGCAGAAGTGACCAAGAGGATCGGTCAAGCCAACTCTGACAGATTCTAAAACCATCTCGGTTATGAGCAGGTCACACTAAATAGAATGGTCCTGGCAGCATCTGATTCATGATGAACTGATTCATATTTATGGTAGGAGATGAAATATTTCTCCAAAGACACATGTGAAAGGTTCCTATTTATCTTGATGAGTCAAGTTCATTTGATCTATGGTCTAAATACACAGATGATTTTTTTTTTTTAAAACAACAGCTCTAATCGAGGCACTACAGCAGCAGCTTTCTCTATATGTTGTGCAGTGCCATCAGGACTCCAGGGAAAACACTAATGAGGTTGGGTCATGTGTAGGAATAGCTTCTAATAATTCAGTATATGGATCTGAAGAAAAGAGTTTAACTACTAGCACCAGCACCACAACCACCACCACCAAAAGCAGGCTAGTACTTGGGTTGGGAGGGAAGAGCGTGCAGCTTTTGCAGTGTATGATCTCCTTTACTACAGGCATATCTGGAGGAATTGGTGGAGGTACTATTCCCAAACCAGGCATCATGGGAGTTATTGGTGGTATTCCAGTCATCATCCCAAGGGCAGGATCAAAGTCTGAAAAAGTAGACAAGAAAAAAAAAAAGACAATAAATGATAGCAGGCAAGGTCAAACGCAGGCAGAATGTTAAACATTATAAACATCAAATCAAAGCAATCAAACAGATGCCTCTTCATAGTTAAAATTCTCAGTCTTAATTATCATATAGCTGGGTACTTTTCTTTCAGTATGTAGGCATTATGTTGTTTGAGCTCAGTCTACTTAGTGTTTACATGTCAGTTTGATATTGAGTATCTTTTATAACATTGCTGTGCCTTGTCTAAGGATCACATCTCACTAGTTTCCAGTACATATTCTTGGCTCCATTTTGGCAAAGCACCTTGGCTGTCCCTGGTACCTTTTCTATCCTCTTACAGTACGGTGATGAACAGTATACACTTTGGGGATTTAGGTTCTCCTTCTGTCATTTCCTTAGCAAGATGAACGTCCAACTCCTCAGCGGCAAAATGAAGTTTTTATCACCTACCTTCCAGGGAACTATGAGGAAGAGATGGGATGATGAATGAAATGTGCTTAGTAGAACACACAATATGAAGTGGCTCAACAAACAACTAATTTGTGTGTCTCATTTTTTTTAACTTTTATTGCATTATGATGAGAAAAGTTACATGATTTCAATTTATTTGAATTTGTTAACATTTAAAAACATATTTTAAGTAAATAGAATTAAATCACATTCTTGTTTCCCTTTTGTACCCTCACTCCTCCCAGAGACCCCCCCTTCAATACCTACAATATCTTTTTTGTCATATTCCTTAAAATTTATAAAATGTTATAACAATACAAATAAGTATTATAAAAGTTTTTTGATATAAAACAACAATCAATTTAACAGTCTTATGTAGATGCTCGTCTATAGCAATAGTGAAAATACATTTTTCTCAATATAAATTTTAAATAACTCCAAACATATTAACTGTATACTTCAAAATAATACATCACTACTGGTATTTTCCTAAATGAAAATAAATATATAAAGTCTTTTTGTTTGTTTTGTATTTAGTAGAGTTTAAAATCTTGGCTCTTACTATGGTATGAAGCCCAAAATAAGAACAATTTTTAGACATTGGATTTCACTGTAATAAGGCTATACCTTCACATCACCAAAGGATTTTACCTCCATTGTAGCTAAGCTGAGAGTTTATAGTTCTGCTGCACCAAGAAATGAATTGTAGGCTTGATTTTTGGATACAGACTTCCTGCTATGGTCAAAGCTATTTGACTTGAGTGAGTGACTTTATTCTCAGCCCACTGAGAATAGGTTACATTCATTTAAGAAATGGTGTAGGTATTAAGACGATCTATCCATAAAGTCATTCACCAACTGTTTCAATGAACAATGGTTCT
>JADRCD010071323.1:0-15697 GCA_019843815.1 Montemys delectorum | reverse complement strand
TTTGTTTGTTTTTTTTTTTTTTTTTTTTTTTTTTTTTTTTTTTTTTGATACCTAGTTTCCTGATTTCTTTATACATTTTGGATACTAGCTCTCTATCAGATGTAGAGTTGGTTACTTGGTCTTTCTACCTTGCTGTTTTTAGTATTATTTCTTTGTTGTATATATTTACTGTTTTGATATTATATGCCAAGGGGACTTTCTTTTCTTGCCCAATCTATTTGGTATTCTGTAAGCTTCTTGTGCCTTTATAGGCATCTTCTTCTTCAAGTTAAGAATTGTTTCTTCTATGATTTTGTTGGAAACATTTTGTAGGCTTTTGAGCTGGGCTTCTTCTCCTTCCTCTATACTATCATTCTTAGGTTTGGACAGTTCATGGTGTCACAGACTTCCTGGATATTTTGTGTCAGGAGTATTTTAAAATTTGACATTTTCTTAAACCAGACATCCATTTCTTTGATTATATCTTCAGCACCTGAGATTCTATCTTCCATCTGTTTGTGAAGCTTGCCTCTGTAATTCCTTTTCAAATTCCTATATTTTTCATTTCCAGAATTCCCTCATTTAGGGTTTTCTTTATCGATTCTATTTCCATGTTCAGATCTTGAAATATTTTATTCATTTTCTTATTTTTGTTTGTGCTTTCCTGGATTTCTTTAAGGGATTTATTCATTTCCTCCTTAAAGACCTCTATCATTTTCATAACGGTGATTTTAAGGTCTTTCTATTATGTTCCAGCTATGTTGGGATATTCAGGGCCTGCTATGGTAGGAGAGCTAGGTGGAGACATAGTTCTCTAGGATGATTGCAGGTCTTGATGCTGATTTCTGGATTTGTCTTTGTTTAGTGAGTATTTTGCTTCTTTCTTTGTTTCCTCTCTGAATTTTCAGAGAGTATGATAGCTGTGTGATGCCTGGTAGGAAATTACCTGCAGATTTGATAGTTGTGACCACTGAGAGTTCCAGGTAAAATGTGTTTCTGGATATTGGGAGCTGACATTTAGAAATAGTGATGGTCTAGAGGTCTGCACAAGTTCTCAGGCGTGGGGGTGTCGGGGGAGGAGAGCAGAGTGTTCTACTAGTATCTACTTGTTTCCCCTCTTTGGAATAGGTGGAGACAGCAAAGAGAGGTCACCCCAGACCACCCCAGCTGTGGCACTAGGTAGGTGACTGGAGGATGGGTAGTGTATCTAGAGAAACAGGAGAAGGGAAGATCTATAGGCAGCCTGCCTGCTTTCTTGGCAGAAGTGGTCTGTGGGTTAGTGGGGAGAGCCTGCTGGAGTTGGAGGCTGGTATAAAGCAATAAGTCAGGGGGTGGCGAGAGCAAAGTCTGTGGGATTCACAAGAGATGTGGGCAGAGGAGGAAGGAAGGCTGCAGCAGGTATTCTGTTGCTGAGCTAGGGATGAAACTAAAGGATTGGATTTGGAGGGGAGAAGGGAGTGCTGATGATCTTCAGTTTATTTATCTGCTTTCCCTGGCCTGCTTAGCTGCTGCATTCCCAGTGCTGGAGTTGAGAGGCTGGGAGAAAGCAATGAGTGGGGAGAGGGAGATTAGAAGAAGATCTGTATGATTCACAGGAGATGAGAACAACCTCACATCCAGGAAGGCTCCCACAGATGTTCTGCTGCAGAGATGTGACAGGGGGGTTGAATGTAGGGAAACAGAGGGAGAAGAGAAGATCTGCACTTAGCCTACCTGGTTTTCTTATGTGCTTTCTCTCTTTAAAAAAAAAAACTCTAAAAAACAAACAAACAAACAAAAGATACCCAACAAAAATGCACACACATACACACACACACACACACCAACACCAACACCAACAGCACTACTACCACCAGCAACAACAATAAAAAAAACCATGGGGTTAGTTTTGTGTTGATCAACTACTCCTGAGCATGAGGTTTTCCCTAGAGTGTGGTTAATAGAACACATTGAAGAAAACTGATTTTCCCTCTCCCAGCAGCTATCAATTGCAAACAGCCTCTTGATTAGGGGTAGGACTTTGTGTCCACTTTCCCTTTTCCATACTAAAATTTTGTCTGGCTTGAATTTTTGCAGGTGTCACATGATGCCACAGTCTCTGTGAGTCATCCCCTTTGTGTCCAGAAGATTCTGTTTTCTTGGTGTGGTCCACTATCTTTGGCTTTTACTATCTTCTCACTTTCTCTTCCACATAAGTCTATGTAGACTTAAGGAGATGGGTTTGATGACATCCCACGTACGGCTGAATGTGTTAAGGTCTTTCACTGCACATAGCCAACTTGTGGGTCTCTTCATTAATTACCATCTGCTGCAAGAAGAAACTTCTCTGATGATGGCTGAGTAAGGCACTGATCTATAATTGCTAGCAATATGCCATTGGAAGTCATTTTATTGCTACGTTCATTTAGAGACTAATAGTATTAGATGTTCCCATAGGGTCTATGACGTATCTAGTTTCAAGTTCTTGGTTATTTTAATAATGTCATGTAAGGTTCTATCTCACGGAATGGACCTTAAATCCAATCGAAGAGTGACTGTTTACTCCAATAACTTTTGTGCTACCAGTACCAGTTTTTACAAGTAGGTTGCTGTTGTAGCCACAAGATTTGTAGCTGGATAATATTGATGCTCAGTTTTCTTCTCCAATAGTAAGCATAATACCTTTCAGTACCATAAATGCTAGTCAGTAGGACTAAAGCTTACACTTTTCTGGGCATTTCACTGGAACCCCCTTGTAAAACGTTAGTAGTTCCTGATTTTATCTTGTCAGTTTGAAATTTCATAAATCAAAGACATCTCCAGAGCTATCCTATAGTGTGGGGGGTGGGTGGGCATGCAGAGATTCTTAGCAACCCTTTGAGATTTATCTTTTTTTCTCTGTGTAGCTCTGGCTGTCCTGGAACTCACTCTGTAGACCAGGCTGGCCTCAAACTCAGAAATCCACCTGCCTCTGCCTCCCAAGTGCTGGGATTAAAGGTGTGAGCCACCACTGCCCTGCCTGAGATTTATCTTAAAGGCCACAAATGGGTATGTATGACTAATGCTAAATTACAACTCTCTCTCTCTCTCTCTTGGGAAGCACTTCTTGGTTATGCTTTGGGTGTGATTTTACTCTTTTCTTTTTAAATGTGTGTGTGTGTGTGTGTGTGTGTGTGTGTGTGTGAGAGAGAGAGAGAGAGAGAGAGAGAGAGAGAGAAAGAGAGACAGAGAGAGAGAGAGACAGAGACAGAGACAGAGAGAGACAGAGAGAGACAGACAGACAGAGACAGAGAGACAGAAAGAGACAAAGACAGAAAGAGAGGTGTGCCAGTGCCCATAGAGGTCAGGAGAGGACACCAGGTTCCTTGGATCCTCCTGGCATGGATCCTGGAAACTGAACTCAGGTCCTAAGGAAGAACAGGAAGCACTCTTGACTGATGAGGCATCTCTCTATCCCCTTTATTAATTATAGTACATCTCTAATGCTGCCTTGTGCTGGCTAATCCTGATATTATTTTCTTTCATGATGCAAGTCACACATCCTGGGTTTGCCTGAGTCAGAATCCCTAAAATATTAAGGGAACTCCTACAAGCATTGGTGATAACATGAAGCTGTATGTCTGTCTCTTCACTAATAACAACCTAATTAAGAGATACAGATGCAGCCTATTGGGAATACAAGCCTGCAGGGAACTAAGAAGTGTAAAAATGATAAAGGAATTGGAAACATGAGCAGAACACTGGCAGCATCCACTTGCATGAGTGACCTTTCATTTAATGGGATGTTAGCAATGTACACAAGGGGCATTATTAGGGATGACTTCAGAACCAATACTCTATTCTTGGTAAATAAGAAGATGTCATTGGTATTTTATTTACTTGATTGGCCTTCACAACTGTTTGCTAATCACATGCTAAAAGAAAATTCCAGTGTATTATGTATACGGAGGTTTTCCCTAGTCACACGGTGTTGAGTCAGATGGCTCCTATGAGACTGCCTTTGAAATTTCACAGACGTGCAAGGTAATCCCTCTGTGTGAAATCAACACCCAGACTTGTGTTGGAATTAAACCAGAGTTCCCCTGACAGTAGTGAGAGGAACAAACAGAGCTTTGTTTTCCTGCTAATGAGAGCAAACAGCTGTATCCCTGGTGGCCTTCCTTGGAAGTTTTGTAACTGTGAGATGATCACAGACAGGCCAGAGGTATAGCTCAAAATAGCAGAATGAAAAACAAGAAAAAGAATAGAACCTGCCAGAGATAAACAAGTACTTTAACCTAGAGGTAAAAACTTATTGGCAAAAGAGATTTGCACTCATAGGCTTTCAAGGCTGATCTTTTGTGTTTTGATTCATAGGAGCGATGCTAGTACACATCAGGACCCAGAAGGTCCCTCCCAAAGGATTACAGTTCTTTGTGTCTAGAACAAGGAATTGAGTAGAGATGCACAATTGCAGTAGAAGCAGAGATGTTTGATTTAGAAAGTATAAACTTCAGAGGACGGGCAAGGTAGATGAAGCTAAGAGAGAACTGAGTATCTCAAAGGACCATGCTGTGCAAATGGTGTGATTTTGATGCCAGTAGGCTTATGGACTCATTTGCATTTCAGAGGCTTTCTCATGAATTCTCTATTATACCTACTTCACACATTATAATTCTCACTAACATCTTCAGTGCCAACTGAGGGTTGTACATTTTAGTGTTAAGATGAAGTATTGGTCAACTTTAGACATTCTCACGTGTATTTTGGGGGTAGCATCCAACCTTTCATTATCCCAACTTACTAACTCTGTATGCTAATTCTTCAGCCTTTACACAAGACTCTTGGAATCTCATTCTTTGTGATATCCTCTTAATTCGGGCGGCTCCACAGAGCTGCAAGAGTCCAACAAGATAGTGAGCTAAGAGATTTTTCTCATTCTATTTCTTTTTATTTAACTAAAAATGTTTATTTTATATGTATGGGCATTTTGTTTACATGTATATCTGTGAAGAGCATGTGTGCCTGGTCCCCATGAAGTCCAGAAGAGGGTGTCAGATCCCTTGGAACTGACAAAAAAATGGAATGTGTATTCCCAGCCATGTATGTCCTGGGAATAAAACCTGTGTCCTCTGCAAAAGTAGCCAGGACTCTTAACCTCTGAGACATCTCTCTAGTCACCATTTGTTCTCTTAGTACTTAAAATTAGTGATCACAAATGTAAAGTACAAGAAAAGAAATAAGATAATAGGTATTTGTCCAGAGAGTCATTTCTCACTGTGTAAATAAGGCTGTGCTCTGTTCTAAGCTACTGCCATGCTCTACTTGTCTTTATATTATGTGGAACAGTGGCTTGGGAGCTGAGCCTTGCCCTGAGTGCTTCCTTGTAAAGCATCAATTAGATCCATTTTTTTATTGAAAATTGATTCTTTTCTCATTTGTTATAACCCAGTTATAGCTTTCATTCCCTCTATTCCTCTTAGTTCCTCCCCCACCTTCTTTCCCCTCTGGATCAGCTCCCTTTATGTCTCTCACTAGAAAAAAAGCAGGCTTCTAAGTGGTAACAACCAAACATGGCAAAATAAAATACAATAAGATAAAGCAAAAACTGTCATATTGAAGTTGGACATTGCAGCCCAACAGGAGGAAGAGACTCTCAAGAGCAGGCACAAGAGTCAAGAGACTCACTCATTCTCACAGTCAGGAGTCCCATAAAAATACTAAGCTAAAACTATAATATGTATGAAAAGGAACTGGTGTAGACCTGTGTAGGCCCAGTGCTTGCTGCTCAAGCCTCTATGAGTTTATATGGGTCTTGCTTAATTGATTCAGAGGCCCTTGCTCTCCTTGCCCTCCATTCCCTCTGGTTCTTCCAATCTTTCTGCATTCTCTTCCATAGAGTTCCCTGAGCTCTGAAGGGAGGAATTTGATGGAGAGCGCCAATTTAGACTCCCTCTCCACATGATACCTGGCTGTGGGTCTCTGCACCTGTTCCCATCTTCTGCCAAAAGAAGTCTCTCTAATGATGAATAGATAAGGCAATGATCTATGAGTATAGTTGAATATTATTAGGGATCATTTTATTGATTTCCTTTTAGACTCATACTGTTTGGTTTTACCCTAGGTTTGCCTAGCCTCTGTTTCTTTGTCAACCAAGCAGTATTAGGGTCGGGTTTCACCTTGTGGACTGGGATTTAAGTCAAATGGGACATTGGTTGGTTACTCCCACAAGATTTGTACTACTATTGCCCAAGCATGTCTTGCAGAGGACATATTTTAGGTCAAGGTTTTTTATGGTTGCCTTGCTGTTTACATTTCTCATTAGCAGCCTGAAGGATACTGTCTTTAGGGGTAAAGTCTCCATGTAGGCACCTGCAGACTTGTCCATGTTCAATAAGTTGTGTGGGTGTTGTTCTCAGCAGTGGGGCCTCTGCTAGTTTAAGAAAAGCAACCTTTTGTCTTAGCAACAGTCTGGCTGGGTTGTTTGCGTATTACATAGGACCCCCTTGACCAACTAATTAATTGAATGCAACTTAAACCTACTACTGGTAGTCTTACTTGACTACAAGAGATGGCCAGTTGAGACTTTGTATCCCCCATTATTAGGAGTCCTCACTAGGAACACCTTCTTAGATTCCAGGAAGTTTCCACTGTACTAGATTTCCACCCACCAAGAGTTCCCCAAGTCAAGCCTTCTCTCCTCTCACTCTCTTACTCTACCCGATCTTCCCTCCAACCTGATCTGCCAGCTCCTGTCCCTACTCACCCAAGCCTGCCTGTAAAATCTATCCCATTTCCCTCTCCCAGGGAGATCCATGTATCCCTCCTAGACCCCACCTCTTTACATAACCTCTCTGGGTCTAAGTATTGTAGCTTGATTATCACTTTCTTAATGGCTAATATCCACTTATGAGTGAGTACATACCATATGTCTTTCTGGGTCTGGGTTACCTCACTCAGGATGATATTTTTCATGTTCCATCCACATGCTTGCAAATTTCACACTGTCATTTTTTTTAACAGTTGAGTAATATTTCCTTGTGTAAATTCACTACATTTTCTTTATCCATTCTTCTGTTGAAGGACATCTAAGTTGTTTACAGTTTCTGGCTATTATGAATAAAGCCACAATAAACATGTTTGAGAAAGTTTCCTTGTGCTAAAATGGAATATTCTCTGGGTATATGCCCAAGAGTAGTATAGCTAGGTCTTAAGGTAGATCAATTCCCAATTTTCAGAACTGCTATTTGATTTCCAGATTTCCTGGATGTTTTGTGTCACGGGTTTTAGATTTCACATTTTCTTTGACCTATGTATCCAATTCTTGTATCATACTTTTAATCCCAGAGATTCTGTCCTCCATCTCTTGTATTCTGTTCATGTAGCTTGCCTCTGTACTTCCTGTTCAAATTCCTGAATTTTTCATTTCCAGAATACCTTCATTTTGGATTTTCTTTATTGATTCGATTTCCATTTTCAGGTCAATTTCAATTTTATTTATTTCCTTACACTTTGTGTTTTCCTGGACATGCCCAGGTGCTGATTCCTGGATTTGTCTTTGTTGAATTGATGTTTTGTTCCTTGGTTTCTGTTTCCTCTGGATTTTAGGAGAGTGTGAGGTCTGTGTGTTACCTGTTTTCCTGGACTGCTCAGCTGGTGTGTTCCCAGGTAATGCTTGGTGGAATCGGAGGCTAGGATATTGGGATGTGTGAGGAAAGGAAGGTTGGAAGAGAAGGTCCCATTGGGGATGGTGCCAGAGAGGAAAGGATCACAGCAGGTTTCTGGCTGCAGATGGTATACCAGGGACCAGACTGGGGAGTTGGGTCTATGGAAACAACGAAAGAAGAACTTCTGTAGACAGTCTACCTGGTGTTTAGTTAACTCCAGTTAGATTAATCGTTTAGGATGGAGTTCCTCAAACCATGTTGTACCCAGATATCCTGGGGGGTTTCAAATTCTGATTCCAAAATATCGGTGTGGAATCTATCTGCATTTTTAGTTTCTAAGTGATGGTTATATTTCCAATCTATCTTTGGACCACACTTGGAGGAGTAAGAGTTAAGGGTAGGGATAATATAGACAGCCAAGCTTTGCAGCCAATAATTTCAAATTTAGTCCTAGTTTGTCATTGTGTTCAGCTTAAAAAGTACGTTTATATAGTATTACTTCCTTATGAGCATTCATGATAAAGGAAAGAAAATTAATTTACTAGACAAAGTATATTTATGGTAATGAAAAATAGTTAAAAGAAAGAATATTTAATTTATAGCAAAAATATTCTAAATGATAGAAAAGTAAACAAGTTACGATTGTTGTTCTACTTTGTATGTATTTTGTAACAGTCTTTACATTTCTGAACAAGTTTTGTACTTGGTACTGTCTTAATTTAACTTTCATTTGCAGGTCTGTGAGTCCACAGTCACCTGATAGTCACATGTAGACCATCTGCACCTTAACTCAGAGTTGTGCATTCTCATCCTTATTGTAACATCACAGGGACTAATTTCTCTGTTCTTAAATGTAAAAGTACTCAACAGGGTTTTTTCCTAGGTTGGTTTCATTGACTTCCTATTTAGAATTTCACTTGTTTTCATTTCTTTGGGCACATTTCCCAATCTCAGTTGCCATCAATAACAATGAGCGACAATACCTAAATCCACAGTATACTTTTCTATATATTTGTCTGGAATTATTTTTGGCCAGGTTTCTCATACAAAAGGAATCCATTGGTAAGTCTATTTGGTTGAATTTTATTTCAGGAAAAGAATTATAGAATACAAAAAAACCCCATTTGATTTATTTAACTTACTATAGTACTGTGATGCCTTTTGAAATCAGTTCCACTGAAATTCCAAGTTTCTTAGTGGTCAGCATTTTTATGTATATGTGTAAAATGCTGTAATATGTGTAAGGGTGCTGAGGTGAAATAAAGTCCCCTTTAGCTATAGCAAAAGGAAACTCAAAGAAGTTTATTTCATTTACTTTAAGACAGCTTTACCTTGTAGTAGGAACAATCCAAACATTTTTTATAAAAGTAGCAAAAAAAAATTAAAATAAGGTTAAATAAAACTGATCTAGAGGAGAAGCTAAAGAGAAGAGTAAACATAGAGGTAGCATTCGTCTTTAGAATTTACCATTTTAGGAGCTAGAGTCATGTCTAAGACATAATGCAGAACAACTGGTCTATAACACATAGGACTGTTTCAATGTGATACTTCATTACTCTCAAGAACTAATGGCTGCCTGTTCAAAAATAAGACATTTTTAATGAACTAAATTTACATGTTCTTTATAGACATTGAAATATATCTTATTCTTAAAATTTTTTACATATTCATTTCTTTTTAAATACATTTTAAATTGAAGTGGAATTTCATCCCTTTCTCTGCTCCTGCCTTTCTCTCCTTGGGGATGGAGACATGCGCAACTTTACATATGTGGAGGTCAGAGGACAACTTCCAAGAGTCAGTTTTGTCATAACTTAAGGGACCTAGGTATTGAACTCATGTTATCTAGCTTTGTGGTAATCATCTATACATGCTATACCATCTTATTGGCCCCAGAGAAGTGCCTATTTTTAATGTATATTTTGGTAAGTTTTGACAGATGCATAAAAATGCTTGTAAACTCTACCACAATATATACAAAGTATTTCCAAAACCCCAAAGGCTTTTTCTTGTACTCCATTCTTGTTTGTCTTTTCCACTTTCAGGCAGAGTCAACAACAAATCTGCTCTCTGTTTCTATGTATTAGACATATCTTTCTTCAAATATTACAAAAGTAGAATTATAAAGTGGTCTTTTGTATCTAGTATCTTTTATTCATGTTTTTTACATTTGCTCATCTTTTGAATTCATTCATCCATTCATTAACTCTTGGTCTATAAGAAGAAATTTTCAGAAGGGTGTATATAGGGCTGAGAAACTGTGCAACTTAGGGAGCCAGTTCCACACAAAAGTGAGGTCAAGACATATCCAAACCCAGGAAATCTTATCCTGAGACAGGCAAGAGTAGGATTTTCCCCACGTTTCTGGGGGCCTGCACGTCCCCATGCATGTAGCTTGTACCACCACCACCTGTGCCACCCTTGAGGTAGTCACACAGCCTGGTGGCCAAATTACAGGTTTAATTTCTTTCCCTATAAGGACATGTCCAAAAAGTACCTAGAATTCCTCTACATGCAAATGAAATATTCCCACCACTTCAGCACCAGCCAATAATGTATGCTCACCCAAAAACGCCCCTATCAACTCCCCAAGGTTTATATATCCCTTGTTACACCTAATAAAAGAGAGCTGTTTAGTCTTGGAGACAGCTGTTTCTCGACTGCCCTGTTAAGCTTCATTCTTTTGAATCTTGGAGCTGAACAGTACCTGGACAGCTCAAGACAAAAGTAGACCTGGCAGCAGGCGGGAACTCTGTTAGCTTCGTGTCTTAGTTACCGTTCCATTGCTGTGAAGAGACACCATGACCAGGGCAACTTATAGAAGAAAGCATTTCACTGGGGGGCTTGCTTACAATGTTAGAGGGTTAATCTATTATCATCATGGTGGGAAGTAGACAGGCACGGTGGGGGAGCAATAGCTGAGAGCCTTACAGTTGATGTATAAATATCAGACAGAGAAAGACTGGACCTGGCATGGACTTTTGAAACCTCAAAGCTCACTCTCAGTGACATATCACCTCCAACAAGTGCACTCCTACTCAAACAAAGCCATTCCATCTAATCATTTCAAAGTTTGTCAGTTGGGAAATAAGTTTGCGAACATATGTACTTCTGGGAGGCCATTCTCCTTGAAACCACTTCACTTGGCTTTATTAAAAATTGTAACTATTGGGCCTGGAGAGATGGCTCAATGGTTAAAAGCATTGATTGCTCTTTCAGAGGACTAGGTTCAATTCTCAGCACCCACATGGCAGCTCACACCTGCCTGTAACTCCAGTTCCAGAGAACCTAGCACCCTCTCACAGACATACATGCAAGTAAAATATCAATGTATATAAAAATAAATAATTTTTTAAAAAATAATAAATATAGAAAGTGAGATTCTGCTTATAATGTTCTTTAACTCGGCAGCTACACTTCCATCATGTATTTTCTTTCTTGACCTCTTGAGTTTTTAGAAAAGTTTTAGGAATGATTTTATTGTACAATACTAAGCATTAGATATGTAAATTTTCATTGGCAGGAATAAAGGCTTATCTAACTATTGTCTTTGCATTGAATCATCCCATGGTAGCGGGTAGACAGCAGACTATATTGGTCTCCCTCAACTAGAAAGAAAACTTCTAGAAGTGCACTGGTAGTTTTGACTGTGAGATGTGAGATTTAGATGTGGTTTGGTGGTGAGGTGAGATTTCAGTGTGAGATTTTCAGCCTGTGAGATGGCTCAGAATGCGAAAGTGTTTGTCTCCATGCCTGCCAACCTGAGTTCAATCCTTAGCATCCACAGGTTAAAAAAGAAACCAAATCTCCAAACACACACAGACACACACAGAGGTATGCATGACCATACTTTTAAACTACAATTTCTGTAATATAATAATTACTCCTATTTACAATGCACTTTCTACTTCTTTGATTAGCCTTCACAGAGATTTCATTTAGCCAGAAGAACAAAGCTGATCAATAAAGGTAATTAATTAAGACTATGAATTCATGATTGTCCTAAGTCCCATTAACATTTAATTATCTTTGTTAATGGAAAATGGACCCAGTTTCTGTGTAAAATTTACATAGAATCTCAAAACTTAATTAGAGCAAATAGTTTCTAACTTATCTTCCATTAAACTTTGGCTGAAGGTCTGGTCTTAGAGAGTATCCAATAGTCTTTAAATTATTTTAATGTCCACATATGCAGATTCCATTTCCCATCTATTGGAAGAGAATGGTAGATTAGGGTAGATTAGCGGTGAGTTTAAAATGTTGAGACAAAGAATTTTTAAACTTCTTTTTTTTTTTTTTTTTGTTTTTTTGAGACAGGGTTTCTCTGTATAGCCCTGGCTGTCCTGGAACTCACTCTGTAGACCAGGCTGGCCTTGAACTGAATTTTTAAACTCTTAAAACTGTTTCCAAAAATTGTTGCCAAAATTTGATAGGGTGACAGCATATGCATTTTAAAAGTGATTTAAAACTCTTCCAAATCAGGGAAGTATTAAAACATCATAGTTTAATTTTGAGCAGTTACTGAGACCAAGAGGAGAGGTGAACACAGTTCTACATGAAGTGTCAATAGGTAGCCTGATGGTTACAATTAACTTTTGTCCTATATAATTGCTAATAGCTTCATTTCACTCCATAATGTGTCCTTATTTGGATGACCATATAGTCATCCAAGGTGTAAGGCAACAGTACTAAAGCACAAAAAACCAACACTGCCCTAAGGCTTCCCTCCATTACATTTCTTCTATTTCTTCTTTCCCAGGGTTTGAAGCTCTGTTCAATATGGCATCTTGCATGTTTTAAATTATAGATTTAAATTTCAATGAGGCTTCTGTTTTCTATTTATTTCTACCTGTGATTTGATTGTGAGTGTTCATTGGAATCACTGAGAAGCTTATAAATACTCAATGCCCAAAGAGCATCTTAGAACAATTAAATCAACATCTCTGGAGATGAGAGCTAGTAATTGATGCAGTTTAAGAGCTTCTCAGAAAATTCTAATGTGCAAGCAGGGTTAGGAACTATTGATTGTGATCGCCACTAAAACAACTATTTCTATTCTGAGGCATCTGATATTGTGAGTGATGTGTACAACTTAGAATCAATCTCCTGATAGAAGCAGAGTGCCCTCATTACCCTTAACCAAGAACTATGACACACTCTTCTTTGCTTCACCCTCCGCACGGCCAAGGTTTCTCTTCATTCATGTTGTCTTTGGATCACACAAGGAGAAACAGTAACTTCATTGCCTCTAATGATAATATAACCAAACCTGAACCCTAATTTTTCAAATGAAAGAGATCCTTTACTCTGTGATAAAAGCAACTGATAAGAGAATGTGACAGCACCTCCATCTTGACTACTCATTATCTGACATTCTGAAAACTTAGACATCTGAAGCTAGGTGGCAGTCCTGCTTAGCAATTAAAAGAAACACTACAAAGACAACTCCAAAGAGTCATGAAGAAGGAAACCAAAATGAACATACCACTGCTTTAATAATAAAGTGAAATGAACACGCTAACACTATGACTTTAAATATGCTCTTCCTCATCAATATTGGTGAGGTTCCCTAAGACTATAGTTAACTGATTTTTTTTTTTAGCTGCTTTTCAGTAGGATCCACAAACCTCTCTATATTGTGTTTTTGAGGATGACCACTCCAGGTGAGTATCTACAGCTAGCTAATTTTTTTTGTAACTCATAAAATGGAAGCAAGTGAAAAAAAATGTTGTGAATACTGAAAAGTACTTGAAATATGAAGTGTACAGCATACCCAAACCATGATAAATGGGATTTTTTTAAGTGCCTGACTAGAACTGGAGAAGTAGTTCAGCAGTTAAGAGGACTTCTTCTTGCAGAGGTTGCAGGTTCGATTCTGATCACCCACATGGTGGATCACAGCTGTCTATAACTGCACTTTCAGGATATTTGATACTCTCTTCTGACTTCTGCAGGCATCAGCCATGCATGTGGCACACACATATAAACACAGGCTAAATCCATAGACATAAAACCATGTAGAAGCACATGATAACTTTTCTAAAAAATATTTAACAAAATATTAGTAGTGTGTTTGTGTAGGTCACGACATTTGCTGAGATGATTATATTTTGTTTATAAGTATTTATCTTTTAAAATTTCTATTATAATAAGCATGTGGTATTTTACTTTTAAATTTCATTGTTTTTATGGGAATCATAATGCCCTTCAATTTCCAAATGTCCATTAATGATTAGGTAATTAGTAGATCCTGACTGCTTTCTGTCATGTCTATTGTCAGCCCAAGGCCTGCTTTGCATTCATTGATGGCTCCCCTAATTAGAGCTGTTAATGGATGATGCTAGTGTGTGCTCATCCCAGACAATCAATAGTTTGTGCATGTACTCACTCTAATTTGGAAGGCTAAGCAGAAGTTGACATTTTTGTTTGGCTGCTATTGTTTTAGGGGGAATATTCAAGATGAGGATAGGGTATATTGAACTCTGTTCTCAACATATATTGAAAAATGTTTATGAAACTTTAA
Organism: Montemys delectorum; assembly: GCA_019843815.1. NCBI lineage: Eukaryota > Metazoa > Chordata > Mammalia > Rodentia > Muridae > Montemys > Montemys delectorum. The sequence continues at coordinate 1,570 of JADRCD010071323.1, read as the reverse complement.
TAGATGCAATTATAGAAGATATAAAGTAATTCTATTTTAATTTTTTCTCTTATTAAAATTAGATTTTTTTCACATACTCTATCATGATTATGGTTTCTGCTTCCTCTATTCCTTCTCAGGTTTCTCTACTCCACCTCCCCTCCCATCTGATCCACTTCTGTCTCTCATTAGAAAATGATCAGGCTTCTAAGGAATAATAACAAAAATAATAATAAGATAAAATAGGGACTAACACATCAGAATTGGACAAAACAAACAAGGAAAGAGCCCAACAGAAGGCACAAAAGTCAGGTACCTATTAGTACACACACTCAGGAGTCCCATAAAAACACTGAACTAGAAGCCTTAAGATATACACAAAGGACCTGGTGCAGACCAGTGAAGTCTCTGCACATGTTTCTTCAGCCTCTGTGAATTCATATGAGCTTTGATCATGTTGACTTAGATGGCTTTGTTTACATGGTTTCCTTCATCCCTTCTGGCTCCCATACTCTTTAGGCCACTTCTTCTGTGGGCTTCCCAAACCCTGAGGTGAAAGAATTGATGAAGATATCCCATTTAGGACTGAGTATTCCAGGGTTTTTCACTCTGTGCACAATGTCTGGCTGTGTGTCTCTGTATTTGTTCCCATCTGTTAAAGGAGGAAGCGTCACTGATGATGACCAAGTAAGTCACTGATTTATGAGTACAGTAGAATGTCATTATGGTAATTATTGCTAAGATATTTTTAGAGCAATATTATGTTTTACTCTAGCTCCCTGGGCTATCTAGTCTCAGGTTCTTGGTCACCCAAGCAGTGTCTGACCGGGCTGCAACTCCTATAGTTGGCCTTAAGCTAAATCAAATATTGGTTGGTTACTCCCACAAGCTTTTTACTACAATTGCACTAGCATATCTTGAAGGTAAGACACCAGTGTTGATTGGAGGATTTGTGATTGTGTTTACATTTCTTTTTTTTGGTAGCAGGCAGTACCTTCTTGTATCAAAGATTTTAGAAAGTAGGGTTTAAGGCTCTATATAGGCACCAGCTTGATGTCTCCATATTCAATAAGTTGTGTAGGTATTGCCTTCAGCAATAGGCCTTGCTGTCAGTATGTAGAGAACAGCCTATAGTCTCAACAACAGCCTTGATTATTTGGTGATTCCCATGGTAACCCTTTGGTCAACAGCTCAATTAGATGTAACCCTGGTACTGGAAACTTCATTTGATAACAGTAGATGGCCAGTTGAAGCTTTGCCCTGCCCCATTGTTTTGGCAATTTCATTTAGATTACCCTCATATATGTATATTTTGGAAGCTTCTGTTATCTTTCCCATATTCACTACCTTGTCTCTCTCTACCCTATTTCTGCCTACTTAATCCTCCCATTCCAGCTTTCTGTATTTATTCATCCATAACTATCTATTCTATTTCCATTTCCTAATAGGATCTATCTGTCTCACCTATTTGTCTCCCCTAGTCCTTTCCTCAATATATAACCTCTCTGATTCTACATATTGTAGCTTGGCTATCATTGACTTGATAGTTAATATTCACATGTAAGTGAATATATTATACACTTCTCTTTAT
>JADRCD010071318.1:0-13838 GCA_019843815.1 Montemys delectorum | reverse complement strand
AAAAAAAAAAAAATCACACAAATGAGGAAAAACTAGAGGTGTCAGAGAAAAGCCAAGCTAAGGTATCCTGATACAGGTTGTACATTTGGAACCCTTCATAGTTCCCCAAACTTAACATGCTTCAGAAACAGTTGCTTACTTGGATCCTTCAAAGAAACAAAGAGAAGGGGTTTTATTTTATTACTTCTCTGTTAAACTTTTTATCTTTTTCCCTATACATGTCAATCCAGGAAATATCAACTAGGTGAGTTTCAAATAAAGGCAATTTTATCTATGGTAATTTATTGAATTAATAAGCACATTAGCACATTGCATGGAATGCTGGCTTTGAAAAAGAAGTTAATTGGATGTGAGAGTGGTTGCAACCTTTTAGAATTGCATGAAATCATTGGCATTGCATCTAGCATTCTCACAGAAACACAGATCCTGATCTTTCTCTTATAAGAGAGCTATTATGGCACCAGTTTATATTTTATGAAGTGGTCAAATATTATACTGTGTCAAAGAAGTAATAGTGTGTATACCTTTTATAAATAGCTATTTATTGCTTAAGGATAATCCAATTGCCACTCAACCTCTGCATTTCTCTTCAGTACACTCTATCTAAAGAAGCGGCTATACTTCTATTTTTATTTTAAATAATCATAAAAGTGTGTATTTATATTGTTAATTTATATTTTGTTAATGATATGTGTATACTTTCTATTATGTATAATGATTTGATCCTTCCAACTGATCAGTTTGTATGATTACAAAGCTCAATAAACCCAAGGGCCATAAGTCATGTATCTGATGACAAAATTACAACTGAATCTCTGGTATCATGACTGGAATAGTCAGTGCCTATAGTAGCCAATAAGGTTGTCCAAATATTTCAGTTCCCCTTACAGATAACTCAATATTAGGTTTATACTTTCCTGTACCATTGAAATAATTTGTAAATTACTTACTTTGGATGTGGAAATGTGAGCAGAAGAGTCCTTTGTCATTTCTTACCTGTGTTCAGATTGAACGTTTCATTTATCCTTCCATAGTGACATGGAAACCTATTTTAAAATGGTTTGTCCTTTGAGTCAGTCCTTTGAATGATTACCTGACAGAGTCTTCACCTTACCACTTTGTATTGGGTGGGCATGAAATCTAAGTAAGAGATATGTCCTTGTTATTTTAATCCAGTGTGTATTATTTCTGACTTACAGACACATTCTTTCCATAGAAAAGACCAGTATTTTCTTATCAAAGGGTGTCTTTCTCATAGTAAGATCTGTAAGACCTTGCTCCCCTGGGACTGATGGTACTACTTTTGCAAATCTGTACTAGTAACAACCTGTGCCCATTCTCCAACTGAAGTATTTAGGATTTGGTAGATTTGATGAAAAGGAGTATACTATGAAATTTTCTTTAAGAATCATAGTGATAGATTCAGGCCTTAAAGGAATATTATTATCTTAGGAATTATTCTTCCAACTATTAAATAGATGAGCATAGCATCTTCTTACGACATGTGTAACTTTGCATTAGAAAATGTGAGAAGAGAAAGGCACAAATTAGATTAGAAATTACTACGACAATGATCCCAATGATGTGTATTTGTAGGTACCCTGCCCTATTGAGTTAAGTGCATTTCATATACTATCTGTGAAGGAGAAGGATGGGCAAGAAATGAGAAAGGAGCATAACTGTGTTTAGAGGCATCTTAGAACCAAAATTTAACCCTTTGAAGATTGAAATAGAGTTCCCTGAGTTTATCTCATTGACGGTGAAATGTCAGATACTGGGGGAAATGGCGAAAATGGAATTGGAAAAAAATTAGGAAAAATAGTTATCTTCATACAGATATAATTCAGACTTCACGAACTCTATTTGTCATGAATACATATTTGTTATCTTGTTATCTTTCTTTCATTCTTTTTGACCTAATCACTGAGTAAAAAAAAAAAAAAATCTACAAGAGACCCTCAAATTTTATAATCCCAAGTACTATCCATAGAGGACATCTGAGAAATTTTACATTCAACTCTCTTTTGTCTTGACTAGGAAACAGATATCCAGAAAGTAAAGGAGACTTGTCAGTTTATACATAGCAATTACCACATTTAAGATGGTTGGGATTCATACCTATTTAATCAAATCTTAAAGGTACTTCATGTTCATGTTATTAACATAAAAGTCTATTTGGCATCCTATAATATAAGCTGCATGCTCTGGATACTGACATATGGCTATAAGAAAGAGAATAATATATTATTCAAATTATATAGAACATAGATGTTTGTGCTCCTATAACAAAGAAACCTTAATACTCAATGTCTTAAGATTTAAGTATAGTTGTCCCTCATGTTTGTCAAAGTATAGTCATCCAAATAATAATAGAGCAATTTATATTGTGAAAGAGTAAACCTCTTGTCTCCAATAGTTCTACTGTCTTCTGCTGCTCTCATATACTTGGTCACCAATAACAATGTCATACTACTGTTACCATAATTGTACTAATTTCATATTTTACTCTTCAACATAGCAATTAAATTTTACATTATTTATTCTTTTTGATATATCTCATTGTTATAGTTTGATTTTATATTACTAGGATAAAAACTACAAATATCAAGTGTAGGAGACTCTTTAAAACAGTGGTTCTCCACCTGTGGGTTGTGACCCATTTGGGAGTCTAATGACCCTTTTATAGGAGTCAGCTAAGATCATTGGAAAATGCAAATATTTATACTATGATTCATAAGAGTAGCAAAGTTACAGTTATAGTTTTATGATTGAGGGTCACCACAACATGAGAAACTATATTAATTGGTCACAGCATTAGGAAGGTTGAGAATCACTGCTCTGAAACAATATAATCTACTGCCATTGTCTTTTGTTACCTCTCAGAATATTAAGGTAGGATCCTATGTCTAGTGACATTACACACTTCAGACATAAGACTCATAGGAATCAAACTAGAAATGAGCTGAAAGTATCCTTGCTGAAGGCAAGCTCTCCTTGTATCAGAAGTTGTTATATAGGCTGTTAGAAAAGAATAGTAACAAATAGTTCTACCCCTATGTAATGCTTGCAAACCCACAATAATGATTGTTCTTAGAAGATGTACATAATGGTACAATAGTAGCACCAATATCTTGGATGCAACCAACTGCTATGTAATTGGATAGGAGGCCAACTCAGTAAGAAGAAACTTATGCCTGGTTTTGTAATGCTACCAAGATACCATGAGTAGAGGAGTCATAGACCCTAGAGAAGAACCTACAACTACCATTTCCTAAACTAATCTTATTTCTAATGTATGGTATTCTAAATACTTATCTTTATACCCATAGATAAATTTAGCTCTTCCACCTCATCAAATATGGTATTTTAAACAGTAGACAGGGACTACAACAGAGATGAAAACCAGTCAAAAGGAAGAGAATAAGTGGCTGTGGGGTACCCAGTCCCAGTTGGTACATCTAAAAATCCAACCCCTATACCCAAACACATGGAGCATTGCAGAAGAGACAAAGAAAAGAATGTAAAAATCCAGATCACTAGGATACCTGCTGTAGATACTTTCTTGGAGATGCCTCAACTATGAAATTTGAACAACATAATTGCCTATATATGACCTCCACAGTGATCACACAACTCTACTTGCCAATCGGATTGAAGAAAATATAACAAAGCCCTAGCCTTAGATGAAAAGTTACAGGTAGCCAATGGCTTAGGGAAAGATAGTACATTTTATCCAGGAATAAATCTCTGATAGATTATCCAACCATAAGTGGTCTACCTTAAATGCATGTGTCTTCAGGCAACACTTCCTGGAAACATGTGTGCGTGTGTGTGTGTGTATGTGTGTGTGTGTGTGAGTGAGTGTTGTATTTCTGTGTGTCTAGGGGGCTATGTGTATGTGGTCGTGGCTGTGTCTAACTGTGGTCAATGTATAGATCCCATATTTATGTAACAGTAATAATTACAGAAGAGAACATGAATTTGAGAGAAAGTGAGGTAGACATGAGAAGAGCTGGAGCAGAGAGGGAGTGTTGGAAACAATATAACTCAATGAACTCATGTACTAAATTCTCAACAAAAATGAATCATGTCCAAAAGCTACATAGACAGAAAAGAACTTGTTTAAGTTTACATTTCTAGAACATAGTCCATCACTGAGGCAAGTCAGAGTGGGAATTCAAACAAGAACTCAAGAAGAAACCATGCTTACTGACTTCCTCAGTGATTCATGAAGTTGAAGGAAACACATGCCAATGTTACTAAGAAAATAAAAGCAGTATTATTTTGTCAATGGATGAATGGATATTAATAGTAACAAAAATTGGAAGATGGGGATAATTTATAGATTTCCAAAATAGAAAGCCACATGTATAATGTTGCTATTCTCAGAAGTGAGGAAAAGAACAAGAGAATTTAAGAAAATAAGGTTGCTTCAAGTCTATATATATGGAATAATATTTGCTTGTGAGATATGCTGGTGGAAATTTTGTTTAAGCTAGCAGACTATGTAAGGCCTCAAAGAAGAGTCTGGAAATGGAAATAACTTACAATCACATCGAGCTGGCAATTTAGGCACTGGTTTAGAAGTAACCATTCAGAAGAACACCATAGAGTCAGAACATGATGAACACAGAGGGAAAATCAGACTGAAATCAAGCACTGTGAGGGAAACCAAGAAGGAAGAGGGAAGGTTCTTTGTATAGTAGAAGGCAGTTAACACAGAAGCTTATAACTGATCAAAGTGCTGTAGAGTTCTCAACCACAAATGGGACATCTGTATCACAGCCCCCTGCTCAAGTCTCAGTAACTATCACAGAAGCAATAGCAGAAGCACTCTGAGAGCTGGAGACTGGAGAGAAGCAAAATAGAACACTGTCTTCTGACCTTGGTTGGATTCCTCACTCATTAACTCACTGTAGCTGTGATTGCCTGCACAGAGAAAGCCAGTCAACTTTAAAGTCTGGAGTGGGATTCATGAGTCCCCACCCCTTACTGAGGGCTAGGTAAAGTTTCTGACATTTAGGGGAGGGAGCTTCCATTTTCTTTATAGGTGTGACTCTTGGTAGTTTCACTACAGACCAGTGAACATATGAGTACCCAGAAGTAGTACATGGACAGCACAAATTTGAGTATATTGGTTATTAAATTAAAAAAAAAGACAGAAGTTAGAGAGTAGCAAGGTTTGGGTAAATTTGATAGGACTTAAGGCAAGGAGTTGGGAATGAATATAATAATATATAATAAATAATAATATATAATAATTATATATAATAATAAATAATATTATACAATAAAATAAATATAGTGTAGGATATTCTCATATAATTAATAAAATATTTATTTATAAAACAAGGTAGTACCATGAAACCCAAGGGTTTTTATGGTGTTCTGAATGGAACCTGGGCTTTTGTGCATGTTAAGCAAGCATTCTACTGCTAAGCTACCTCTCTAATCTCCAGAGAAGATAAAAATTTAGGAGGGAATTAAGCAAGTTTAAAGAACAAAGTAGTATAATAACAAGCCTTTTCATTGGGTTTGTAAATATGGGAGTTCACTGGTGACCTTAGAAAAGACAATGACTTTTAAGGAAGGTAAAGAAATCATGAAATATGTGAATCTTTGAAGTATTTTGGGGAGAAAATACTGTGTGGACAGCAATGAATGCCTTCAGGGGATCTTTAATATGGAAAATGTTTCATCAGGATAGGATATGATTTGGCTATATTTTCTTGATCTAATGGCAAAGCATAAAAATGAGAGGAAGAAGACACAAGAAAAAGCATCCACCACCAAAACAGCTGGCATTTATACTTCAGATGAGAATCACTTGACTAAGAACATGTTTTATATTTTCACGACATTAGACTTCCCATGGATTTTTTTCTTAGTGGGATCACCTAAGAGAAGCATGTTTTAATTTTCTTTTCCATCAAGCATAAATGATGGGGATGCCCAGAGGGAAATTAGATAGCAGATGAGCACATGGAATACTGAATGGTCCTTTTGCTGTGCATTATAGCACTTGAGTACATAAGCAATTCTACATATTGTGTTTAGAAAAGGATGATTCTGTGCATGCTTGAATGTTGGGAGAAAATTAAGGTTGATTCTCCATAGCTGATGGTGTATCACTCTGTGAGAGTAAAGTTCTGTGCATTGTTGGGTATGTGGTGGGTAAAAGACGCCAAGGCAACAATACATGGGTATGCCTTATTAAAGCATCCCTTGATCCTTTTAGACACTAACCAAAACACCTATTAATGCAAGGCTAACATTGAAGATATGGAAGTAGGTGAGGGATCCGTATAGCATAACTCAAATGTTGGAATAAAAATATCAATACTTCAGTCAGTCAGTAGGCCAGCCTTGAACAGTGTGCCTATTTTTATTCACAGATTACTCTAGTGGGTATTTTGACAGGGCTCCCCAAACACTTAGCATACTCACTTCTCTGATGATCATCCATTGTGTTAGGAAACTAAAATATAGTCATGTGAAAAAAGAGCTATTTACAATAACTATATAATGTTACTACTTGGTGAATGTTAGTATTCATAGAGAAAGTGAAGAGATGCCCTAAAATAGCAGATGGCATAAACACATTGTAGAGATTATGAGCCAATTGTATAGTACTCCACAATTATCTGTGGTTTAGACTGCCTGCGATTTCAGTTCTTCTTGCCTTCAATTACATATGGTCATCTGTGATCCAAATAGAATCACTGGAAAATTGTAGATTGTTTTCATAATTTTCCAATGAACTTTCTAACAGTTTGTCATTAAAATCATTCTATTTTATTATGACTATTATTACCCTCTTAATGTGCCTAATTTATAAATTAAACCAGCATAAGTACATATGTATTAAAGTATAAAGTACACATTGGGTTCTATACTTTCTGGGCTTCTGGAATATACGGAGGATCTGGAATGCATTTCCTGAAGGTAAAGTAGTACTATTATGCATACTGAATTAGAAGATTGATGAATATATTCTTTTGTTGTGGTTGTTTTGGGTTTTTGAGGTAAGGTGGTGTTACGTATTATAACTTTAACTCACTATGAACAAGAAGACCTTGAACTAGAATTCTTTTGTATCTACCACTCAAGTACTGAGATTATAGATTTGCACCACAATGTCTGGCTTCAAATTATCTATGTAGTCCTATGGTCAGAGTTCTTTATCCATAATGAAACTTTAATTTTTAAAATTATTTTTATCACTAGACATTATGGTGAATACCGTTAATCTCAGAAGGCAGAGATAAGCAGACTTCAGTGTTCTAGGATGTACAGTAAGACTGTTTCAAAAAGAAAAATAAGAAAGGAAGGAGGGAAGGAGAGAGTATTCTTATCTATTTGAATAGTCATATGTAAAATATTATCATAGAAAATTACTTATCAAACTAATTATCTAAAGTGATATCCAAAACTTTAATGTTCTCATGGGATATTTCTCAATGAAACAATTTGCAAAGAGGTTGAATTTCAAAAATTTCTTCTAATAATTTTAAAACCACAATTTCCCTATATGCAGTTATGCAAGCAAAGCATGCCATGTTACTTAGCATAATTTTCATGGTTGTCACCCCAAAAGAGCTGAATTTGTATAAAAGATAGATTATCTCTTCAGCATTCATTTATTACGTAGTTCTGTGATAGATTTAATTGACAAATTTAGGTAGATTTTATGTATTAAGTATGTTTTTCAACAGTCAACATTTAAGATAAATTTTCTATACTAAATTATTCTATTAGAAAGCATGTGCCTACCATCCTACCATCCTACCAATGTCTCATGAAGATGTTGAAAGCACAAGAACATAATACTTTCCCCTGTTATTGCCCACATTCCTCCACTCTCCTACCAAATCCCATTGCATTTTCCATTCTGGGGTAGGACCTAGGACACAGTAAAAATAAGGTTTCCATTACTATGAAGCTATGTGAGTCTCGAAGAGTTCAAGATATTCCTGGTTGTAGGATTTTTTTTCACTTTCTTTATACACTTCATACCTTAAAATCCTTTATAATATCAAAGAGACTATATGTCATTTTGACTAGATCCCATGCACACAGTTATAGATCAACAAATATATGCTTACCTTATATTAGGGATAGTTCCAGAAACACAGTATAATTTTTGAGGGAGGGGTCACTTACCACATCCAAGACTAAGTGATATATCAAACCTAGAGGCTATATAAAACAAAGACAATGTCTGATAGCCTTAGTTTTATATTTTGATGTTTATACTGTTTATATTTGTTATTTTTCCTTCAAATACCTCTTTAATTATGCCTTGAGTCACCTTAAATCACAGTGCCCAATACTTTTTTTAAATAATTTTATTTTTCTTCAGTAAAAATGGAATATTTTCTTTTTCCTTTTAACTCTTAAAACTCCAAATACTAGAGATAAGGAAATAGAGAAGTATCAACTTATTATCCTATGGTTTGATATTTTTGAGCTCAGTGGTAAATGAGACATTTTAAAAGATATTGGATCCATGAAAGTGTGTCATTTATAATTACAAATGGAACAGAAGCCAAATTTTAGTATCAGAACTTATCAGACCACTCTATTATCATTTCTAAAGCTAGAGTAAGGAAGAGACACTAAAAATATATCAACGATTTTGCTTCAGTAGTTTCCTGGAATTGTATGATCAATAAAGAGTTGTTGAAGAAATAAATTAAGCACTGACTCTGTGTTGTTCTCAAGTTAAAGCTCTGGTGCTATCTTTTATACTGAGGGCCTCTTGATTCTTCAGGAATTGAACACTACTTGCTAAAAGTCCTAAGTCCTGGATTTTTTGAACTTGTCTTTCAGGGAATAATGTTTGCTAGAGGTAGACTAGTGCTATGTGCCAGATGCCTAACTTGCTTGAATTGCATGTCTTATGGATGAGCTTTCCATTCGAGGAAAGAGTTCTGCTGGCCAGCTACATTTACATTTGGCATTTGGGACTAACAGCAGTAAAAGAGAGCAATTGCTTCCTTCAACTAACTTTTCACGTGTGTTTACCATGCCAGTAACTTTACCTTCTGTTTCAGGGAGAAAAAAAATGTAAATACTCTGGTGATTTTCTAAATCACAAAATAAATATAGATGAGGGAAATAAACATTTAAATTAGAGCTATGATTAGACTTTTAAAAATAATCTAAACTTTACAGTTACAAAAGTAATGAAACACATTTACTTTTAAAAATTGCCCAGGGAAACATTAGTAAATAGCCCTCTAGCTCTACTCTGATGCCCAATAATCTATATATAGTAATCACAGAAATATTAGCCTGAAAATAGATAATAATAACACAACAATAGCATCTTTGTTGCTACTACATTTACTGTTTACAAACATACAGACAGATAATATTACTTTAGAATTGAGATTAAAATCAGACAGACACTAAATTAATAACATTTTAAATCATATGTATCCTTTATAAGGATTCTGTACAACACATATTATTGTTTGACTAAATCTGGTTTGTTTTTGGGGCTAGTGATACAAACTAACAGACCTGGTAAGTTACAAAAAGAAGTGTTCATCATTGTAATACAAGTCTTGAGACCAAGTCTCATGATGGCCTTTTCTCTGGTAGAGTCCTGAGGAAGCACACAGGTATCACATGTAAGATACAGGAAACACTAGGGAGACGTAGCCAAACTAGGTTTTGTAATAGACCCACGCTGGAGACAGTCATTGATCACTTGCATGGATTAATCTATTCATACTGGTAAGAATAATAGACACTGTACCCAAGGGACCCTCTTGCTCCCACATTTTATTTTAAAGTTCAAATGGTCACAACTAGAATTTTTAAGTTACAAGTTCCAAAATAATAAACACCAACGTTATGTGTAATGGAAAATACAATGACAAACACGGAGTACAGGAAGCTTTATTTCAACTCTAGTTGTAGGCATGTGAGAAGTTTACTTACGGTAGAATAATTAATATTGAGTGGAAGACCTCAGCAAATAGGTTTTTTTTTGGTTTTTTTTTGTTTTTTTTTTTTTTTTTTTTTTTTTTTTTTTTTTTTTTTTTTTGGTCAGATACTTACTACCTCAGAATAAAAAAGGTTTACTGTCAATTTGTCAAGTTACTAAGTATAATGTTACCATTTCCTTCCCAAAGATTTGTGTGTGAACTTGAATCCAGAAAAACTAAGTTTAAAGGGTAAATATTCTCTATTTTGACTGAATGGAAGTAGAAAGTACAATGTAATTTAGAATAAGAAAAAAAATGGGGCTTCAGAGATGGCTCAGGGGTTAAGAGCATTGATTGCTCTTCCAGAGCTCCTGAGTTCAAATCCCAGCAACCACATGGTGGCTCACAACTATCCGTAATGAAATCTGATGCCCTCTTCTGGTGCGTCTGAAGACAGCTACAGTGTACTTGCATATAATAATAAATAAATCTTAAAAAAAAAAGAAAAAAGAAAGAAAAAAAAAAAAGAAAAAAATGGACAAGGATCATATTTCAGACCAAGACACTTAAGCCATGATACTTTCCCCTCAGGGGGGGCATCTATTTCTCTTTTTAAAAATATTTTGATTGTTAACAAGTGATTTGAGAGGAAGTCAGCACAGAGCCATTGTGCGCATATGTACATAGATATGCACTGTGTGTGAGAGCATACGGCTCCCACATTTTCATAGCATACAATGTGAAGTCACTTTCAAATGAGGTTTAGAAGGTAGATAACATGTTTATACTACAAGATTACTCTATGTGACAGAATGATGAGGATCAAAGAGAGAGATTAACTTGTTCATGATTGTGTACCTCTGAAGATGTAAAGACAATAAACAGTGTTGGCTCTAAAAATCTAATACTGCACACTAATTCATGTTGCCTGAAAATGTTAACAAGGTTGTAAATATGCTGCAGAAGAAAATGAATGGGTTCCCTGACAGAATAGATGAACTATGATAGGCATAGTGTCTAGGCAAACCATTATACTGATAGCTGAGTAGCTAAGATAGCCAGTGGGGCTCACATGATTCCTGTGCTTTTCTATGAACATCACAGTGCTTGCAGTCTTTGAAATACTGTAGCACTGATTGTTTTTAAAACTTATTTTCTCCAAGTTTCTTGATTATATAAAACCATAATTTTACTGTGTAGATAAATATATGATAGCATTTATGTTATTCAATATGCTATTATTATTAGGTATATATGACATTAGTGAAAAATCACCCTCTGTTCTTTCCTGCCCAAATCCTATTTTTTTTTGTCCACTAAATTGGGCTATAATAAGTGGAAAAGAGCTAAGAGATGTGAATATGGATATTCCTTGGCAATGTTTGTGTCTTGGTGCTGGCAGGAGGCAGAGGGCTAAGAACTGATGTTAAGTGAGCTTCATTTTTTTGTGGTGTACTTTGGCAGAGGCCACCTCTCTTGTGTCTAGAAGCTAAATTACTGCACAGATACCAATAATATACATCCCCCATTTCCTGTAAGAAGATGCTAAGGGAAATCACCTTGACTTACCAACCCTTGAGACAGCTGGGGATTCTGCTAATACAGGAACTTTCACAACAGTGGCAGAGTTGTGTACATTCAGAGAGAAGTGATTCTCAGTAGACACACTTCACAGCCTGAGTTCCTAATGTCTACATGCTAGGACAAACAGATCTGTCAAACCTAAGAATTAGCAAGCCAACTAAAACCTTGAGGTTCATCTAGAAAAGACTGCCCAGAGACTTAAGCAGAGAAAGGATCTTTAAGATAACTTAATAACTTAAATAAGGATAAAATTGCTTAATTTTTCATACAGTTAAACAAGACAGTAGAGAGAGATATAATTTAAAACTGGGTGTGTGTTTCAGGGCTGTTGGGGTATCTTAAATGATTTATATCTTGCTTAGAAATGCATTATGGGCTGGGTAGTGGTGGTGCATGCCTTTAATCCCAGCACTTGGAAGGCAGAGGCAGACAGATTTCTGAGTTCTAGGCCAGCCTGGTCTACAGAGTGAGTACCAGGACAGCCAGGGCTACACAGAGAAACCTTGTCTTGCAGTAAAATAAAAAAAAAAAGAAAAGAAAAGAAAAAAAAGAAAAAAGAAAAAAAGAAAAAAAGAAATGCATTATGGGATATTTCTTTTCCTTCTGTAGTCAACACCTCAGTTTTTGTTCAGACTAACAGCTCAAGAAGTTGAAAGTTACTGGCTAAAAAAACAAATGACATAGAGAAGGTAAGCTAAAAGCAAGAGTTTAAACAAGAATTTAGGATGCAACATCTGTTGTAGCTAAACACTAAAGGGGATTATGTGCAAACAGTTATTCTATGTATGATTGTATTAATACACTTAGGCAATCTGTCTTCCCCTAGTCAAAAATCTGACATTAAAAACATGATTCCAGTCCTTCCAGTCTAAGCCAGTGCCCTGAGCAGACCTTGAGTGCTAGCTCTACAACCAGTCCCAAAACACTCAGAGGAAGCTTGACTCCCAGGTGCTGTAACATGCCCAAGGTCAAAGGTAACAAGGCCACAATATCTGCCCCAACACCAGGAGTAACTAGGACCCCCAGTACCCAAGGATTCAGGAACCCCTGCCATGCCAGTGGCACTGGTTCCATCCAGTCTGAGCCAGTAACCTAAGCAGACCTTGTATACTACCTCCCCACTCAGTCCCACAACACTTAGAAGAAGCTCCACTCTCAGGTGCTCTAACACTCCCAGGGTCACAGGATCTCAGAAGCTTGATCACACCAAGCTTTCAGGACCCCAGAGGCAGCTTGACTCCCAGGAACTCTGAAATACCAAGGATCTAAGGATCACAGGATCCCAGAATCACAGGATCACAGAGACAGCTGGACTCCAAGGAGTTCTGATACAACCAGGACCACGGGAGGGAGAGATGCCAGTCAGAGACAGTGATGGTAGGTAGCACTAGAGATAAGTAGATGGTGAGGGGCAAGCATAAGAACATAAGCAACAGAAAACAAGTTTACTTGGCACCATCAGAAATGAAGACTCCCACCATAGATAATCTCGGATACCCATCAAACCGGAAAAGCAAGACTCTGATTTAAAATCACATCTCATGATGATGATAGAAGACATTAAGAAGGACATAAATAACTCCCTTAAATAAATAAAGGAGAATACAGGTAAACAACTAGAAGCCCTTAAAAAGGAAACACAAAAATCCCTTAAAGAATTAGAGGAAAACACAACCAAACAGGAGAAGGAATTGAACAAAACTATCCAAGATCTGACAGACACAGCTTGACTCTGAGGAGTTCTGACATAACCAGGATCACAGGAAGGACAGGCTCCAGTCATATTTAGCAAGAGTAGGAAGCACTAGAGATATCCAGATGGCAGAAGGCAAGCATAAGAAAATAAACAACACAAACCAAGGTCACTTGGCATCATCAGAACCTAATTCTCCCACCATAGCAAGTCCTGGACACACCATACACCGGAAAAGCAAGATTCAGATATAAAATCACTTCTCATAGTGATGATACAGGACTTTAAGAAAGACATAAATAGCACCCTCGAAGAAATACAAGAGAACACAGGTAAACAGCTAGAAGCCCTTAAAGAAGAAACACAAAAATCCCTTAAAGATCTTCAGGAACACCATCAAACAGGTGAAGGAAATGAGCAAAACCATCCAGAATCTAAAAATGGAAATAGAAATGATGAAGAAAACAGAAAGAGAGACAACTTCAGCCATACAAAACCTAGGAAAGAAATCAGGAATCATAGATGCAAACATCACCAACAGAATACAAGAGATAGAAGAGAGAATATCAGGGGCAGAAGACACCATAGAAAACATTGACACAACAGTCAAAGAAAATGCAAAA
>JADRCD010071310.1:0-10858 GCA_019843815.1 Montemys delectorum | reverse complement strand
TACTTGACCTTTTTCCCTTACTGCTTTTAGTATTCTTTCTTTGTTTAGTGCATTTGGTGTTTTAATTATTATGTGACTGGAGGAATTTCTTTTCTGGTCCAGTCTATTAGAGTTCTGTAGGCTTCTTGTATGTTCATGGGCATCTCTTTCTTTAGATTAGGGAAGTTTTCTTCTATAATTTTGTTGAAGATATTTACTGGTCCATTACCTTGGGAGTCTTCACTCTCTTCCATACCTATTATCCTTAGGTTTGGTCTTCTCATTGTGTCCCGGATTTCCTGGATGTTCTGGGTTAGGAGCTTTTTGCTTTTTGCATTTTCTTTTGACTGTTGTGTCAATGTTTTCTATGGTATCTTCAGCCCTTGAGATTCTCTCTTCTATCTCTTGTATTCTGTTAGTGATGCTTGCATCTACAACTCCTGATTTCTTTCCTAGGTTTTATATCTCCAGTGTTGTCTCTCTTTCTGATTTCTTTATTGTTTCTATTTCCATTTTTAGATCTTGGATGGTTTTGTTCAATTCCTCCACCTGTTTGATTGTGTTCTCCTGTAATTCTTTAAGGGATTTTTGTGTTTCCTCTTGAAGGGCTTCTAGCTGTTTACCTGTGTTCTCCTGTATTTCTTTGAGGGTGCTATTTATGTCTTTCTTAAAGTCCTGTATCATCATCATGAGAAGTGATTTTTAGATCTGAATCTTGCTTTTCCAGTGTGATGGTGTGTCTAGGACTTGCTATTGTGGGAGAACTGGGTTCTGATGATTCCAAGTAACCTTGTTTTGTCTTGTTTATTTTCTTATGCTTGCTATTCCCCCGCCCCCCGCCATCTGGTTATCTCTAGTGCTACCTGCCCTTGCTAAATCTGACTGAAGCCTGTCCTTCCTGTGAATCTGGTTGTGTCAGAACTCGTCAGAGTCAAGCTGTCTCTGGGATCCTGTGATTTTGGCATCCTGTAACCCTGGACTTGTTAGAGCACCTAGTCGTGGAGCTTCCTCTGGGTGTTTTGGGACTGGCTGCAGAGCTTGCACCCAAGGTCTGCTTAGGGCACCAGCTGGCCCAGACAGACTGGAAGGAACCTGAGCCACTGGGCTGGCAGAGTTCCTGTGTGCCTGGGTCCTGCTGGTCCCAGTTACTCTAGGTATTGGGACAGATGTTGTGTCCTCCTCACCTCTGATCCTGGATGTGTTAGAGTGTCTGGGAGTGGAGCTTCCTCTAGATGTTGTGAGACTGGCTGTGGAGTTTGTGCCCAAGGTCTACTCAGGGCACCAGCCCAGAGAGACAGGAAGAAACCTGAGCCACTGGGCTGATGGAGTTCCTGTGTGCCTGGTCCCACTGGTCTCAGTTACTCCTGGTGTTGGGACAGAGGTTGTGTACTCCAGTCCTTATTTTTTATTCTTATTTGGTAGTATTTCTGTCTCTTTTATCTATGTGGCTATATTTTCCTTACTTTGGAGATTTTTTAATAATTCTTTTGAGAATCTTGTCTATATCAATCTTTTCCTAGAGTCTCCTCCTTTTTCTCTGTCCATTTCCATATATTTAGTCTTTTCACTGTGTCCCAAAGTTCCTGCAAACTCATTTCCTGGGGTTTGTTTTTTCACATTTTTTTATTGAGTGTTCTGATTGATCTACTTAATCATCTGGCATTCTGGTGTTTTATTTTCTGACTCATCCATAATTGTCTTTCCAATAAATTTTCTAATTGGATTCTTGTATTTGTGCAAGTTTATCTTCACTCCACTTTGAGTTTTCTTCAGTATTTCTATACCAAAAAGGAGACAGTGTGCAATAGGTAAGATATTTAAAGATAAGCACTCCATAGTCTCCCTTTGTACAATGGTGAGTCTCTATGTCTATTACCACCTATAGAAAAAAAAAGGGAGAAGTTTCTCTGATGAGGGATAAGAAAGACTATTTCTAGTTCCATACATTTAACTGCAAATTTCATTTTCTTTATAACCGAATAAATTTTAATTGTATACATGTACTACATATTCACTATCCATTTATCAGTTGATAGACATCCAGACTGATTCCATTATTTGGTAATTGTGAATATGACATCAGTTAACATGAATAAACAAATATCTTTATAGGAGAATATAGTCTTGTGGTATGTTTACATGAGTGGTATAGCTGGGTCATATAGAAAAGCTATATCTAGCTTTTGGAGGACCCTCCACATAGATTACCAGCGTTTGTACCAGTTTGCACTTCTAACATCAGTGAATAAGTAGTGAATAAGGCAGCCTGTTTTCTAGTTGAAGCTAAGTTTAAATCCCAGAGACCCAGCATGTGTTCCTGTAAGGGAAAGAAGGTGTTTGCCATGCCCCCAGACATCAGGCTCCTGACATGATGCCTCAGCTCCGTAATTCCGTGGCCATCAGTCATGTAGGGCAATGCCACAAGCCCCTGGTATTCTGTCTGGAATCCACCCCCATAGTTACCTGGCAACAGCCAGATATGCTCCTCCCTACAGTTAGTTACCTGGCAGTAGCCAGGTAGACCTGGCCCATTATAAAAGGGACTGCTTGCCCCCTCTTCCCTGTCTTACTTTCTTACTCTTGCCTCTTTCTTTTGCCCTCTTGCTCCCCTTCTCTCTGCAGTCCTTTTCCCCTCTCTCCACATGGCCATGGCCGGCCTCTACTTCTTTACTCTATCCCTCTCTCTGCCTTTCTCTGCCTCTACTACTCTCTTAGCTCCCCTTCCCTAACCTCAGGCCTGCCCTAAGTAAAGGGAGTATGGTTTCATTCATCACAACTCTCTTCCATGACAATAAATGCTTTAAAACCATGGACTGCTTCTTCTCATCAGGATCTGCCATGCTGGAGCAATGGAGCAGGTCTTCCTCTAAAGAGCTGCACAACTAATCTTCTGCAGGAGGCCTCCTTGTTTTCTCAGCTACAGTCACCACTGAGCCAAGCTCCCAACCAAGCAAGCCAAAGACTCTCTCCTCCCTGTGGGAACCAGCCACCAGCCAGAGCTCTCCTCCCCCTCTTTTCCCTTTGGCCCTGGGCTAGACCTTGCCTGTGGGCCCACACTCTGTTCTCTGCTCTTCCACATTGTCTGTGGTACCCAAGAGTGAGAACCTACAGTCCCTGGCCTCTGTGAGGCCTGGGGACTCAAGAGCTGGCTCTTCCGTGGCACCCAGCAGTGCTGGAGTCTGAGCCAACTTTAGCAGTCCATGGGGGGACCTCAGACTGTGCTTCTCCACCCCTGGAGTGGGGCTACACAGAGTCACATTTGTTTTCATCTATTTTTTAAAAAAATCTTAGCCATTCTCATTGAGGTAATAAGAAATTATGGATTACTTTTAATTTTCATTTCTCTGATTGCTAAGCATGTTGAAGATTTTAAAATATTTCTTAGTCATTTGTATTTCTTCTTGTGAGAACTCTCTGTTCAGTTCCACAGCTCATATTTAACTGAGTTCTTTGTTTCCTTGGTGTTTAGTTTTTTGAGCTCTTTGTAAATTTTAGATGTAAACTGATAAAAAACTTTTGCCCAATTCTGTATGCCACCTCTTTACTTAATTGATTGTGTCCTTTACTGTACTGCAGCTTTTTAGTTTCATCAGTTTCCATTTGTCATGGTTAGTCCACTTCAGAAAGTTCTTTCTTCTGTTTATGAGTTGAAACCTATTCTATAGTTTCTCTTCTAATAGATTCATAGTATTGGGTCTTCAGTGGAGGTCTCTGATCTATTAGAAGTTGGGTTTTATGTGAGATAAGAGATAAGGACTTAGCTTCATTAATTTGTAATCTGTAATTAATGTAATTAATTAATTTCATTAATCTGTTTTTCTCCTACATATATTTTTGGCTTATTTGTAAAATGTAAGATAGCTGTAGGGTCACAGGCTTATATCTGAGTCTTCAATTCTGTTCCATTCATCACTGTCTGCTTATTACTATACTCATATATTATAAATGATATATGCTTATTATAGTCTATGTTGTCTTTTTACTGTCTTATTATATACTATAATGTCTTTTTATTACTATATCTCTATAGTATAACTTGAAATCAAATGTGGTGATAGCTCCTGCAGTGTTACTATTATTCAATAGTTTTTGGTTATTATGGGTCTTTTCCATTTTTATAAGAATTATAAGATTTTTTCAATTTATATGAAGAATTTTGTTCAACATTGTATTGAATCAGTAGACTGGTTTCAAAAGAATGGCCATTTTCACAAAATAAAAACTATCAAAGCTTTCAGTTTTCTGTTATCTTCTTTAAATTTTTACAGCTCTTAAAAAATTTTTATTGCATGTCTTTAACTTTCTTGGGTAGGTTTATTTATTTTTTTGTGTTTCTTTCTTGATAAGTTTGCCATTGGTATATATAAAAAAGCTACTCATTTTTATGTGTTTATTTTGTAGCCTGTGATATTTTGAAAGTTTGTAGGAACTTTTGATGAGGTTTTTTTTTCAGGTATTTATTGTATAGAATCATATATTCTGCAAATAAGTATACTTTTATTTCTTTGTTTTTAATTTATGTCAACATTATCTTGTTCATATGTCTTATTACTCCAGCTAACATGAGTAGAGAGAGTAGAAATCATTTTCTTGTTCCTGATTTTAGTGGAAATATTTCAGGATTTTATCCATATGGCAGGCATTATGTTGGCTGTAGGATTGCTGTAACTTGCTTTTTGTATGTTGACATATATCCTCTGTATCCCAAGATAATCTAGAGCTTTTATCATGAAAGGATTTGGATTTTGCTTATGGTTTTTCTTTATCTAATGAGATGACGATCATGTGTTTCTGTCTTTGAGTCTGCTCAAGTGGTAAATAATATTTATTGATTTATGTATGTTTTTTGTTTGTTTTTGTTTTTTGGCTTTTTTTTTGTTTTTTTTTTTTTTTGGTTTTTCGAGACAGGGTTTCTCTGTGTAGCCCTGGCTGTCCTGGAGCTCACTTTGTAGACCAGGCTGGCCTCGAACTCAGAAATCCACCTGCCTCTGCCTCCCAAGTGCTGGGATCAAAGGCATGTGCCACCACCACCACCCGGCCTATGTATGTTGAACTATTCCTGAATCACTGAGATAAAATCAACTTAATTACACCGGATTGACTTTTTGACATTTCTTCAATCCAGAATAAATTGAGAAGTATCAGTTTTATTTCTCAGTTAAAACTTCTGTTAAAATTCTGCAATGAATCCATCTGAATATCTGCCATCTAAGTTTTATTTTGATATTTCATTTTCATTACTTGTGATGGGTCTGTTTAATTTTTATTTCTTCTGGTTTAACTTTGACAGTAAATATGCAATGAGAAATTAATCTAAGTTTTAGGTTTTCCAACTTAGGTTTTGCTTTGATCTGACTGTAACTGTGCCCTGCCTCTTCCTTCTTAGAAAAGAAAGCATATGACTTATTTTATAAGCACCCATAGTTGAGAGACTGAATATTTTGAAGAGATTGATCTTTTAATGTATTTGAATATTTAAAGACTATAGTGCTTCTAATATTATTTGTGCTTTATATCATGGTGTTAATAGTAATATGAGATCTTGGAGTTGAACCTTTACAATGAAAAAGTTTTGGGTCTGTGTGTGAAGTTCATAAAGGTCAATAATCCTTGTTGTGTTATTTTGTCAACTTGACATTGCTAAAGTTATCTGGGAAAAGGAACCTTAGTTGAACAAATGCCTCCATCCAGACTGCTTGTTGGCAAGTGTAGGGAAAGTTTTTGATTAACGGTTGATGTGGAAGGGTCTGGTCCATTTGGGTGACATAACTCCCTGGAAGGTAGTCTTGAGATGTATAAAAAAGAAAACAAAGCAAGCCAAGAGGATCAACCTAGCAAGCAGTATTCCTCGGCAGCCTCAGTGATTGAGTGTGACCTTAGGTTGCAAGCTGTTTTATGTCATGGTGCTTTATCACAGCAACAACAAATAACTAAGGCAAGACCTCCCTTTCTATCCAAATCCTCCCATATACCCCTCTTTACTCTGTTCTATGCCTTGAAATTCTCCACTGAATTTAGCTATTACTGTGATTAGGCCTGCTTTTTTTATATGTGAGTTGGCCTTTCTCTCTTGCAGTTAAAGTTTTTTTTGTTCTGAGCATTTAGTATATTGTCTATTGTTTAGTATCATTTATGCTTTTTGCACTTGGAAAAGAATCTCTCTATATATTTTTGGGACATATTCTAAGACTTTGTTGAAAATATTTTCTGTGTCTTTCATCTGGATTTCTTCTTATATACCTATATTTCATTGATGTGGCCTTTATGTTGTCTTAGAGTTCTTCTTACATGTTCCAGTCATATTTTCCTTTTATATTCATCATTTTACTTGATTGAGTGGTACAATTCCTCTACCTTATTTTCAAGCCCATATTCTGTTTTCTATTTGGTCCACTTTTTTTGGTGACATTTTCCACTGATATTTTTATTTGATTTTCTGATTTTTTCATTTAAAGTTTTATTTATGTTTATATTTTATGCAGAATTTCTATCTCTTTACAGAATTGTATGTCCTGAATTGTCTGCCTTATTTTATTCAACTGTTTGCATTCTCTTGGCCTTCATTTCAGCATTTATTCATACCCCCTTTGAGTTTCTTGAGCATATTTATAACTTCTATTTTGAATCCATTGACTTGTATGTCATATAAGTTACTTTCTTTGTTGAACATTACACTATAGTGATACTAATTTTTTGAGGAGACGTACTGTCTTTTTTCATTTGTTGTGTATGTGCAGTTGGATCTGCCCATCTTGAATTACATCATTGGCTATGTATTTTGTTATGAATATCTGTCTTACTTTTTTTTTGAGAATTGGGATCCTTATTTACTGTTATCCCAAATTGGTGGGTTTTAGGTCAACTGTGTAGTACTTGAGATTGGAGCACTGAGTGGTGATGTGCAATTCAGTGTTAGTAGTGGTCCCAGCTCAGACAGACATAGGTACAGCTTCTGATCAATAAAACCCCTTCGTGATCTAGCAGATTCTCAGTGTAGTTCTCATAAGTTAAGGTTGGAATGCAAGAGAAAAAGGGGTGTGGGGAGGAGATGGAGAGAGTTATCAGTGAGGTGCAGAGATGCTCAGCAGTTCTTCAGTTTACAGTGTTAGGGTATCAGTGGGTAGGGGAAAGGAAGGGATCCCTTGTGGTGTGCCAGGGACTGAGTCACAAGTTCTCAGATGGCAAGTGCATAAAGTCAGAGTGGGTGGGAGATGGTGTTGCTTGTAGAATGCCTGAATGGCTTGGCTCAAAGGTCCTTGAGGTAGTGGGAATTGAGGTGGTACTACCTGTGGAATTCCCAAGTCATTCGGCATGCAGGTTTTCAGCCCCATATTCATTAATTAAAACTATGTGTGTATTGTTGTCTTGAGTTTGTTCTCCATCCTCAAAATTCATTTTTCTTTCTGGTCTTGATCTTCTGTTCTTGTTTTTAATTGATTCTTTCATTTTCAGAATTGTGGCATGATTTTTTCTAGTGTATATACTTCTTTGCTGTGATTTTTGCCAATGTTTTGTACTTTTAAACTATTTTATGAAGTTTGTGAGAATTTCATACCATGTATCTTAACACAGTCACTCCCACAATTCCTCCATTTACCACCTTCTCAAACAGCCCATCTCTTCCCAATAAACTTCAAGATTATTTTTTTCTTCTATCCCCAACAAGTTGAATTGGTGTTGCACAGCTATTCTTGGAATTGAGGCCTGATCCATGTGGTTAGCCAGCAGTAGTCACATAATTAAAAAAACATCAAGATTTTCCCTCTTTAGGTAGCCATTAAATGTTAACAGCTCCTCAGCTAGTAGTAGGATTAAATGTCTACCTTTCCTGTTCTATGCTGAAATTTTGACCAGATGGGGATTACACAAATCTTGTGCATGCTGTCACAATTGATGTCTACTTTAAATTATTTTCCCTCAAGTGACTACACATTTAATATACCTTAATGACTTTCTTTTAACTAAACATTTAATATACCTTAATGACTTTCTTTTCTAGGTCTTGAATTAATTCTCTTAGTCACCTGCTTCTGTGAATCCTTTACATGATGTGTGATCTTCTTTAAAACCAGTACTCTGAAATATTTTCCTGAAATTTTGGCCATTTTATTAACTGCTTTCTGATATTGATACGTTGACAGTTTGTGAGGATGTCCTAATAGAATGCCATCTCAATTTTTTGTGCTAATTTATTGTATTTTGTGTCTTTTGGTATGCATGTGTAGCTTCTCTACCTTTCCCCACTGTTGTGTATTTTGTTTTCCATGAGTTATTTTCATCACCCTTAGATGTATGTTCAGTAAAAGGGGGACAGCACTGATTATAGTAACAAATATCATTGCTTGATTGAGACTATATTTTCCTTAAAGCATTTCTCCCTTCCTTTTTTTCTATCCAAATCTTCCCATATGCCCCTCTCTACTCTATTGCAAATTCATGGCATCTTTTATCATATATATATTCCAAAATATAGCCTCTTCAGTCCATATAATGTTACTGTATGCATGTTTTCAGGGCTGACCATTTGATCCTGGACAACCAATTATATGCACTTCTCTGAGAACAGGAGATAAAAAGAACATATCATAATAGGTACCAAAGAAATTTAGTAAAATCACAAGAAAATAATATAGAAATTTTTATTCCTTGAAACTGGAAAATCTAAAAGAAATGGATGAATTTATATATGTATAACTTTATGCTTATGACTTGCTATATTTAAAGAGAAAGGAAGTAAATTATTACAGATCTATATTACAATTCAGTAAATTTGAAGCAGTAATGAAAAGTCTCCCAATCAAAAAATCAAAGCCCCAGTCCACATAGATTCAGTGAAGAATTACACTGTACCTTCAAGGAAAAACAACATCAATATTTCTTTAATGGATCCATAAAATAGGTAAGGAAGAAAAACACTTCCAAATTTTTTTATTAAGCCAGTTTTATTTTGATACTAAAACCTGACAATTCCAAAATGGATTTGAGAGAGGCTCATGAAAACCTATACCAAACAGAATAGCAACTGGCAGTTGGAGCAACTTTTTTTTTCATGTTTGTGGCTCCTAGAAACTTGCCCACATACCAATGGAAGAGCCTGCATATATGTACATACTAGAAGCATTAGTTGGACTCAGTAAATCAAAGAGAGAGAGAACATGAATTTCAGGGAGAAGTTCAGAATATTTCTGAAGATGGGAGTAGGTGGTGGATATAATGAAAATACACTGTATGGAGTTCTAAAAGAACAATTAAAAAATATAAAAACAAGATTATAGGTTGATCCCTCTGATGAACATAGAAGCAACAGTTCTCAATAAAATACTTGCAAAACAAATTCAAAATCACTCCAAAAAAATCATTCAGAGATGAAAATTTTCCATTGTGTGTATAGACATTTTCATTATTGACTCATCAGTTGGACACTAAGGTTGATTTTATTTCTTAGCTATTGTGAATATAGTAGCAATAAACATAGATAGTAATATATCCCTGTAGTAAAATATAGAGTTCTTTGGGTATGTGTGTATGTCTGTGTGTGTGTCTGTGCGTGTGCATGTACATGTATGCAGGAATTGTATATCTGGTTCACATGGTAATTTTATTTCTAGCTTGTTGAGTAGTTGTCATTACTGTCTTCCACAGAGGGAATATCAACTTACATGTTCACCAACAGTGAATAAGAGTTTCTTCTTTCCCACATTCTCTCCCACATTTTGTTGTTTTGATTTCTTAATGATAGCCATTCTGACTTGGTTGACATAGACTCTCAAAGTAGTTTTAATTTATATTTCTGCGATGACTAAAAATATTGAATACATTTTAAAAACACTTGATATTCATTCATATTTTTTGTTTGAGAACTCTTTTTTGGTTCAATAATCACTTTTTAAATTGGGTTTTCCCCCATTCTTTAAACTATCTCTTCACCCAACTAGCTCTTTGTTTTGCTATAACAGAGCCTTTTAGTTTCATGAGATCTTAACTTTCAATTGTCCTTATTTCGAAATTTTGCAGATAAATGAATAGTAGAAAAATTAAAGTGAGTAAGATAATCCAGGCACAGAAAGACAAACAGCATACGTTCTTTTTCATATGTGGATCTTCACTATTAATCTTTATGTTTGTGTTTAACTTCAAGTACTTGAAGAAACTAGGAAGCTAGAACAGGAAGTTGTAAGGGATGGAGGATAATAGAGCACAGGTTATATTAAAGCAGAATGGAGAAACCCTGGAGCTGAAAAGGTTGAAGCAGGGATGATAATGAGGAATTGTGATAATGCAGGAAAGAGGGAGAGCTGATCAAAACAAAGGGGTCCTGAAAAATCCATATGGAATCTAACTACTTTGTAAGCTAATCTAAAAATAATTAAAAAGAGAGCTAGAAGAGAGATAGTACATATTGCTGGATAAAGATGTGCCTAAAACAATGCATTATTAATAAAAAGCCCAGTATCGAAACAACCCAGATGTCCCTCAACAGAGGAATGGATACAGAAAGTGTGGTACATCTACACAATGGAGTACTACTCAGCTATTAAAAACAATGAATTTATAAAATTCTTAGGGAAATGGATGGATCTGGAGAATATCATCCTGAGTGAGGTAACCCAATCACAAAAGATCACATATAGTATGCACTCTCTGATAAGTGGTTATTAGCCCAGAAGTTTGGAATACAGGAAGAACGACCCACAAACCACAAGAAACTTTAGAAGAAGGAAGACTAAAAGGTGGACATTTCATTCCTTCTTAAAAAGGGGAATCAAACACCCACAGAAGGAGTGGCAGAGATTAACTATGGAGCAGAGACGGAAGGAAGGACAAGCATATAGCTATCTCCTAAGAGGCTCTGACAATACCTGACTAATACAGATGTAGA
>JADRCD010071307.1:0-18182 GCA_019843815.1 Montemys delectorum | reverse complement strand
GAAAAATTCTTCTGGTTAAATGACTAAAGTACCAATATTAATGAATACCTGTGTTTTCATAAAGATTTCAATAAGTTTAACAATAAATATACCATCCTTGATTCTTAGTACTAATGTAAGAAACATACTTTTTATAATATTCTCTCATGACAGTATGTATTTTATTTATAGTAGTATTGTGTTTTTCTCTATCAGAAAATAAAAGATTAAGAAGAGAACTAAATTTAACTTATGTTTACAATGCTTTATTATGTTGGGCTCAGTAGCCCCTTCCAAAAGTCCCATCTGACCAGAATCTCATATTATGAAGATTTTTTTTTTGTCAGTAGGGTACTCCAGGTGCAATTATTTGAAGAGCTCAAGATGAAATTATAATGGCAATTATGGTTGACTTTAAATCTAATGACATGCCTTTATAATATAATGGAATTTTAGCACAGAAGGACAGGGATATGGCGAAGAGGCAAATACTGAGGCAGATATTGGAGGTGTGCTGCCATTTATGAAGGAGTGCAGGAGAAAGTGGGAAGACAGGTGCTGGTAGGTTCTACCTTACAACCTCCATAAGCTCCAAATACCTTTCCTGCAAGAGATTTTGTCTTTTAAAATATAAAAGAATATATAGCAATTATTTGAAGAAACTATTTTCAAACAATTTTTGTGAAGCCTGTAGCAATATTATGTCTCTAGATATGACAAGGAATGTGCACCCATGAAATCTCAGCAGCATGGTTGCCTAAATAAGATTTATAAATTAATACCACCAGTTGACATACCAGTGTGAGTAGGGGAAATTTCTTAGAGGCTCACACATACATGAAGAGCTATAGGCAATTAACTTTTAAGAGAGCAAGAATTGGACTTATTCAGGGATGAGACTCTCCAGACTGCTAATCTAATACTGAATGTTTAGTCCTAAGCATATACAAATAATACCAAAAGACTTAATAGGTGGTATTTATATATTTATTCACATATGTAACAATAATAATTAAAGAAAAGATTCCATGAATTTGAGAGGACATGAGTTCAAGAATATATGATATGGGAAATGATGGACAGAGGAAAGAAGGGGCTAATGATATAATGATATTTTAATTAAAAATAGATATATTTATCCCAGGAGGCCCTCCATTCTTTTACCACCTATCTGCCCACCTTCATCAGACTTACAGATACTGAACCATATAGGTAAGCTTCCATTTTCCCACCCATTTTCCCTGCTCCTTAAGCCTTCTGGGGCATACCATACTGCCATTAACAGACTGGTATCCACTCTAGACCTTCATTCTCTAGCCAAATCCCTACTCACCTTCATCAGACCTGCAACTTTTGAACCATACACACCTGTAGATCTGGAAACATATACACCAAACATACTTACTCATCAGAGACCTACCACACCATAACCAGGATAGATTCACTTTCATCCAAATAATTACTATGATAGGAACATTCAAGAACTAAATCCATCCAGAGAACTAATGGCCCTCAAACAAACATAATCATCAAAAGCCAGGACAATATGATAACTTCAGAGGCATTCCCCTACTTCAGCAAGCCCTTGATATCATAACACAAATGAAACACATGAAAATGTCCCACAATCCAATCTTATAGATGTGGTAGAGATCTTTAAAGAGGAAAATAATAAATCTCATGAAGAAGTATAGGAAAATATAGTCAAACATGTAGAGGATTTTAAGGAGGAAAGAAATAAGTCCCTTAGATATATAAGGAAAATACCACTAAACATGTGAAATAAACAAATAAAACTGTGCAAGACCTGAATACAGAAATAGAATGCATAAAGAAAACACAAAATGAGGGAATTCTAGGGATGGATGTGCTAGGAAAGAGAACAGGAACAAAAGATGAAATCATCATCAACAGAATACAGGAGATGGGAGAAAGAATCTCAGGCATAGAAGATACAATAGAATAAACTGATACAGCAGTCAAAGAAAATGTTAAATCTAAAAAATTCCTGATACAAAACATCCAGGAAATTTAGGGTACCATGAAAAGACCTAACCTAAGAATAATATGAATAGAAGAATGTGAAGAGTCCATCTCTAAGGCCCAGAAAATACTTTCAACAAAAACATTGAAGAAAACTTCTTCAGCCTAAAGAAGATGCCTGTAAGCATATAAGAAGCTTATAGAACACCAATTACATTGGGTGCAAAAGAAAATCCTTCCTGCACATAATACTCAAAACACAAAGTGTAAAGAACAGAGAATATTAAAAGTTGCAAAGGAAAAAAGTCAGGTAATATAGAAAGGCAGAATTATCACAATTATATGCAAATTCTCAACAGAGACTCTAAAAGCTAGAAGGGTGTTGGCAAATATCTTGCAAACTCTACAAAACCACAGATACCAAGCTACACTACTATAACCAGTAAAACTCTCAATCAGCATAGATGGAAGAACCAAGATATCTAAAGACAAATCCAAAGTCAAACAATATCTATTCACAAATATAGAGTGACAAAAAATATTAAAGGAAAACTCCAACCAAGGAGGATTATTACATCCAAGGAACACAGTCAACACATAATAACATATTAGAAAATAAAAGGAAGCATGCACACACACACACACACACACACACACACACACACACACACGCACACACATGCACACACAACACCAACATCAAAATAACAGTAAATGACAATCCCTAGTCATTAATATCTCTCAACATTAATGGAATCAATTCCTCAATGAAAAGACACAGGTAAAAAGAATGGTAAAAGAGAATCCATCATTCTGCTGCATATAAGAACCACCCCTCAGCCATAAAGATAGACATTACTTTCAATTATAGGACCTGGAACAAGTTTTTCAAACAAACAGACCCAAAAAGCATGCTGAAGTGGCTATTCTAATATCTAATAAAATAGACTTTTAACCAAAATTAGTCAAAAGAGACAAGGAAGGCCACTTCATACTCCTCAAAAGTAAAACCTACCAAGACATTATCTCAATTCTGATCACCTATGTCCCAACTCAAGGGCACCCTCAGTTTTAAAAGAAACATTGCTAAAGCTTAAATTGTATACGGAACCTCACATATTAATAATGTGATACTTCAACACACTATTCTCCCCAATTGACAGGTCATCCAGATAAAAACAATACAGAGAAATAATGACAGTAACAAGCATTATGAATTATAAGGACCTAAGGGACATCAATAGAATATTTTACCCAAACACAACAGTATATACCTTCTTCTTAGCACCTCATGGATGGTTTTCCAAAATTGACCATTTAGTCTGTCACATAGCAAACCTCAGCAGATACAAGAAAATTTAAACAATGCCTAGTATTTTATTAGACTACCATGTACTGAAGCTGGACTTTAACAACAACAAATACCAGAAAGCCTATACACTCGTGGAAATGGAACAACTCTCTACTCAATGATCTCTGGATGAGAGAACAAAAACAGATAAATGGATGACTTTCTAGAATTCAATGAAAATGAAGCCAAAACACTTACAAATTCATGGCATACAATGAAAGTGGTGTTGAAAGGAAATTACATAGAACTAAGTGCCTCCATGAGGTTCTCATATCATGAATTGGAAAGTACACTGAGAACTAGGGAAAGAAGGAGGAGGAGAAGGAAAAGGAAGAGGAGGAGCA
Source organism: Montemys delectorum (assembly GCA_019843815.1). Lineage (NCBI taxonomy): Eukaryota > Metazoa > Chordata > Mammalia > Rodentia > Muridae > Montemys > Montemys delectorum. Next base: position 14,525 of record JADRCD010071307.1, on the reverse strand, counting down.
GGAACAGCAGCAGCAACAGCAACAATCACACCCAAGAGAAGCAGAAAGCAGGAAATAATCAAAATCATGGTTGAAATCAATCAATTAATAAAAAAGAAAATAAAATTACATAGACTCAATGAAAACAAGAACTGGTTCTTTGAAAATATCAAAAGGATAGACCAACCCTTAGCCCAACCTACAAAAGGACAGGGAGACAGTATCCACATAAATAAAATCAGAAATGAAAGGGGAAACAAAACAATAATGGGGAAATTCAAATACAGGTCTTATTTCAAAAGTCTATACTTCACAAAATTGGAAAAATCTCAATAAAATGGAACTATTTCTAGACAGATACCACTTACCAAAGATGAATTAAGATCAAGCAAACTATTTAAACACACATATAACACCTGAAGAAATGATAGCCATCATTAAAAGTCTCCTAACCCATAATGCCCAGGGCCAAATGGCTTTAGCACAGAATTATATTAGATATTCAAAGAAGAGCTAATAGCAATACTCCTTAAATAGTTCCACAAAATAGAAACAGAAGGAACACTGGAAACTAATTCTGTGAGTTCAGAGTTACACTTATACCTAAACCATACAAAGACTCAGCCAAACAAGAGAACTTCAGACAGATTTCTCTTATGAATATTGATGCAAAAACACTCAATAAAATACTTGCAAACAGAAGCCAGGAACACGTCACAAACGTCATCATGATCAAGCAGGTCTCATCCCTGGGATGCAGCAATGATTCAATATACATAATTCCATCAACATAATCCACAATATAAACAAACTAAAACAAAAAATATCATATGATTATCCCATTAGATGCTGAAAAAGCAAGTGAGAAAATAAAACACTCCTTCATGTTAAAAGTATCTGAGAGATCTGGGATACAAGGTTCATATCTAAGCATAATCAAAGCAATATACAACAATCCAATACCCAACATCAAACTAAATGGAGAGAAACTTAAATAAATTCCACTGAAATTAGGGACAAGTCAAGGCTTCCTACACTCTCACTATCTATTCAATGTAGTACTTAAATTTCTAGCCAGAGCAATAAGACAACTAAAGGCAATCAAAGGAATACAAATTAGAAAAGAAGAAGTTGAAATATCACTACTTGAGGATGATAAGATAGTATACGCAAATGATTCCAAAAATTCAACCAGAGAACATATATAGCTGATAAATACCTTTAGCAAAGTCACTGGATTTAAAATTAACTCGAAGAAATCAGTAGCCCTCCATTATACAAGTGATAAACTGGCTGAAAAAGAAAGTAGGAAAACAATCCCTTTATAATAACCATGAATAGTGTAATATATCTTTGTGTAATGCTAAACAAGTGAAATATCTGTATGACAAGAACTTCAAGTCACTGAAGAAAGAAATTAATGAAGAAATTAGAAGATGTAAAGATCTCCCATTTTCATGGATCAGTAGGACTAACATAGTCAAAATGGATCTAGCTTCAAAAGCAATCTACAAATTCAATGTAATCTCCATCAAAACTGCAATACAATTTTTATAGACCTTGAAAGAGCAATTCTCAACATCATTTGGCAAAACAAAAAAACTCAGGATAGCTAAAATAATATTAAACAATAAAAATACTTTGGGAGGAATTGCCACCCCTAATTTCAAGTTCTACTACCTCACAATAGTGATAAAAAACTGTATGACATTGATAAAGATATTGATACGGACACAGATATGTTAATCAATGCAATGGAATCGAAGACACAAAAATAAACCCACACAGTTATTGACACTTTTTAAAAAAAATAAGTCAAAACCATACAATGGGAAAAAGAAAGCATCTTCAACAAATGGTGCTGGTATGATTGTACGTCTGCTTGAAGAAGAATACAAAATAGTTTCATAATTATCACCCTACTCATGGCTACATGGATCAAAGACCTCAATATAAAACCAGATACACTAAATAAAAAAGAACAAAAAGTAGGAAAGAGTGTTCAACTCATTAGAACAGGGGGAAATTTCCTGAACATAACATCAATGCCTCAGGCTCTAAGATTAACAGTTGATAAATGGGACATCATGAAACTGAATAGCTTTTGTAAGGCAAAGGACACTGTCAATAGTACAAAACAGTATTCTATAGACTGAGAAAGGTTCTTCACCAAGTCTACATCTCACAGAGGTCTAGTACTCAAAATTTATAAAAAAATGAAAGAAGTTACACAGCAATAAATCATATAACTCAATTTAACAATATGGTATAGAGCTAAATAGAGAATTCTCAACAGATATATCTTGAGTGACCTAGGAGCACTTAAATGTTCAAAGCCCTTAGTGATTGGGAAAATGTAAATCAAAACAACTCCAAGGTTCCATCTTATACCATCAGAATGCCTAAATAAAATAAATTAAAAAATATTTAAGAGATAGGACATGTTGGTGAGGATGTGGAGCAAGGGGATCACTCTAATATTGCTGGTAGGAGTACAAACTTGTACAACATTTTGAAATCAATATTGCTGTTTCTCATAAAACTGGGATAGTTCTACCTCAAGACTCAACTATACCACTCCTGAGCATATACCCAACAGATTCTCTAGCATCCCAGAAAGATAGTTGCTCCACTACTTTCATAGTAGTTTTATTCATAATAGCCAGAAACTGGAAACAACCTAGATGTCCCTGAACTGAAGAAGAGATAAAGAAATTGTGGAACAACCACTCAATAGAATACTATTCAGACATCATGGATTTTTCAGGCAAATGGATTGACTATTGTCTTGAATAAGGTAACCCAGTCCCAAGAAGACATTGCCTGGTATATACTCACTTATTAGTGGATATTAGCCATAAAATATAAGTTCCAGGCTATACTCCACAGATATAAAGAAGCTAAACAAGAAGGAAGACCCAAGCAATGAAGCTTGAATCTCACTTTAAAGGGAGAATGAAATAGTTGGAGGAGGAAAATAGAGGGAGGGAGCTGAATAGTAAAGGGGATGAGCTGGAGAAAGGGTAGCGGTTTCAGGATCAGGTGTGGGGAGGGACAGGCCAGGTGGTCAGGTGGCCATGAGAATCAATGGAGATTGGCAACTGATAATTATTGGGAAGATGGGGGGGCATCTTCAGGAAGAGACAGAGATGTGTGATAAGAGAGACACCGAAGAATCAGTGGGGGTGACCTTATTTGTGACTCACAACATGGGGGATATGAAACCTGAAGAGTCCACCTCCTCTAGCCAGGCATGAATCCCATTGGTACAAGAGAAACATCAATGCACCCATAAAACTTTCAATCCAAAATTTATCCTATCTACAAGCAAATCAGGGATGGGAGATGAAGCAGAGACTGGGGGAATGGCCATACAATGAGTTGCCCAAATTGAGACCAATCCCATGGACAAGCATCAATTCCTGACACCATTAATGGTACTCTGCTATGGTTACAGACAGGAGTCTAGCATGGCAGTCCTCGGAGCAGCTCCACCCAGCAGCTGACTCAGACACCTACAGCCAAACAATGTATGGCACTTGGGAACTCATGGAAAAATTGAAAGAAAGATTGTAGGCCCCAAAGGGGTCAGGATCTCAACAGGAAGACAAACATGGTCAACTAATCTGAGCCCTTGTAGCTCTCCAAGACCTAGCCACCAACCTAGAAGCATGGATGGAATGGACCTTGGCCTCCCTGCACATATGTAGTAGATATGCCACTTGGTCTCCATGTGAGTCCTGAACAACTGGAATAGGGGCAGTCTCAAAATTATTGCCTGTATGTGGGATATATTTTCTAGCTGGCCTGCATGAATTAAGATCTTTAGCTGATGACCCCTGTGGTTGAATTAGGGAAAGGCTGGAAGAAGCTGAGGAGGAAGGTGATCCTGTAGGAGGACCAGCAGTCTCAACTAATCTGGACCCCAGAGATCTCTCAGACAATGGAACACAAAACAGGCAGCATACACCAGCCGAAATGAGGCCCCTAACACTTATACAGTAGAGGACTTCTGGATCTGTGTTCATTCAGAGATGATGCACCTAACCTTCAAGAGACTGAAGGCCCCAGGGAGATTAGAGGTCAGGTGGGGTGGGGTGGGGGCATCCACATGGAGACAGGGGGGATGTGGAACAGTTGGAGGGTGGATGGGAGAATAAAATATGGAGTATAAAAATAATTTAATTAAAAAATAAAATAAAGATCTTTAGCTTAAATTACCAGATATGATATCTCCATGTCTCTATCTCTATCTCATCTTTATATATGTTTAGAAGTTAAAGTTGTAAAACCATAATAGCAGAGAGTAGGATACTTATTTCAGTTCTCTTGTGTAAATTCTAAATATGGAGATTGAAACAAGTAATTGGTAATGTATTTTGCCAAGTAGCTTTTCCCCTAAAAGTTACATGGTAAAACTATAACTAGTAAACAGAGCCTAATGCTTTAAAACACATGCCTTTTCTCCCAGGCATGCCCTTTCTTCATTTTCAAAATCCTCCTCTGTGAACTGAGACTGAGATACTAGCTTAGTATATCTAATTGTAATTAGCAGCATATAATGAAGATAGAATGTTGTATGATTATTTATGTCATATTTGCTGTTTCTATTTATAGCTACATACAAACGGATATGTGAGTATATTTCTTTCATCTTTATCTAATTTCTGAACTGATCAGTTTTTCATTCTTTGGTTCATTTTTGCACCAATGAGAAATGCTTCTGATGTCAGATAATGTCAAAATTTGAATCTCTATCCCAAGGGTCCTGTTTTTTTTGCAAGCCCAGAGAAAAGGTGATTGAATCAACCCATTGACAAAAAAAAATCCCTTAAATGTCAAAAATATTCACCAAAAAAATATCATTTTTGATTATGGTTTTGTACTACTCTTCTACAGGATTAATATGAAAAGAAAAGCATTCTTTATCCTCTTTTAATTTCCACTATTTCTCATTAAATTCTACTATAAAATGGCTCATTTATACTATAAATGATAGCTGATTGAGATCATCTGTAAGGATTAGAAAATTCAGTACTTACAGAGTGTCTAATGATTGAAGCTGATCTCCTTCAAGGTACTATGCTTTATTGTTGTGTGACAATATGGAGATAAAAGGACTAAAAAAGGATTTCTTCAAAAAAATGTGCCCTGTTTCCTGAAAATGGAAAATGATGAATTCATAGAGTTTTTCAGAGGCATCATTAATTTCCATATCCTATAATTCATGACATTTGCCTATTTACTACCCCTACATTACTCCAAAAGAAACCACAGTTTCTTTTTTGCATAAAATAAACAAGATATTATACTTGTGAAAAAATGAACACAGATTTAATAATACAGCCTAGTTATCTTTGCTAGCCAAATGCTATTATTCTACCTTCCACAGTAAGAACTGAAGGATTCTTTTCTGGAATGAGAACTAAATATACAAATGTTGGCAAATTCCTCCAGGAAAATGCCTGGTCCAAAGTTCAGTATTACATATGAAAATTTACTTATAAACATTCCATAAGCATGCATTTAGAAATTGTATTGAACATTTTATATTGTAATATTTGGAAATTAAAAGGCAACTAAGGTTGTTTGTGTTTGTTGGTTGGTTTGTTTTGTAAAGATTCCAGAAAAACTGATAGCAATAGAAAATTCAGGAACTTTGTAAATAGTTACAGGCATTCCATTTTCTAAATTTCTCATACTCAACCATTGGAATATAAATGTCTCAAGGGGCAAGAGTAGACAAATGTTTAGAAAATAGGTCTTTGAATCTTTTTTTAATTTTTTATTGGTCATTTTATTTATTTACTTCTCAAATGTTATCCCCATAGGTTTAACTCATCTTCTCTTACATCTATTCCTGCTTGGAGGATTTTGGCCACACTGTAGCAATATTACAAAAATCTAGATAACCAAATCCCTGCCTCTCTTCCTCTCACTTCTCCCCTCTCCTTACTTCATCTACCCTGTGTGTGTGTGTGTGTGTGTGTGTGTATGTGTTTGTGTGTTTGTGTGTGTGTGTGAGTTCTCTGATATTTTCACAAATGGTGAAATGTTGGCATTCCACAATTGATAAATTGAAGATGTTGCATGTCTTCTGGAACAACTCTAATTGTTTATATTTCAATATATCTAATTAGGCTGGATATAGACATAGTAGATGGAAGAAGCAAACATACTTAGAAAACATAGGATAACAAATGTAATTTTAGTGAAGGTATAAAAGTGTTTTTTACTGGTGTTAATTGTTTGTTAAACTTAAATATTTGTAAGTCACTAAAAGTATGTAGAATAGGTCTAGGAATGTATTTCAAAGTATTTAGAATAAGGATAGGATATATCTCAGTAATGAAGTGCATATCCAGCTAGCATATGTCTATGGGTTCTCTTCTCAACACCATAAAACTATTAGAATGGAAGATGCTTTAAAGTAGAACATGCTCTGTTGTTGCAACCTTAAAATTTGAGTGACTTATAATAAGCTCTTTCTTTTCCCACATGACAGAGCTATCATGATTCCAAAGGGAAAGTTGCAACTGTGGTTACTCTTTTCTTGGTGTGTCAGGATTTTCTTTATCATTTAGTATTGTTTGTCAGTACATTAGAGAGAAAAGAACACTATAAATTCTTATGCTTTTCTCTGAATGATTCAAGGAGGCACTACATAACTCACTTTTGTTCGATAAGGCATAATTAGTCAAGCAGCCAACACAATCATGAGTGAACAATGAATGAAACTCTAAAATATGCTTATCACAGTCATAAAAATGTTTGCTTTGTTCCCTTGTTTATAATCCTTAAAAATATTAAAGCATAGCTACTTTAAGTACTTTAAGAGATTTATGATGTCTCAAATAATAACTTTACCTAATTTCCTATTCAAAATTGGAATTTTATCTGAATTTCCTTGAGACCAAGTCCACCCTCTGATGCAGCACTTTCATTGGATATGATCTTACTGACAAACCAGGAATACACCTTATGTTTAGGTGTATCATTGATGTTTCAGAAATATAATTTGTTGCAACCTCACTCATCAAGTGTTCATATTCCAGAAAAAATAGGATATGTTAAGTATAATAGAACTATAATACAAGTATAAAAATAGTCATCTGATCCACAAAACAATTGTAAGAATTAGACAGTGATATTACCATTCCCATTTAAAAATAAGTGATATTTTTCTATTATATTTTATATGATGTTGTGTCTCTCTAGACTATATAAATTGGAGTTTTTATTTATTCAGTATTTTGTATTAGAAAACCTAGTTTATTCATCCATCCTACTCTGAATCTGATTCCTCAACCTAGGGCTTAAATTATAAATAAATATTTCTTAAATTTTGGGGCAGAAAAAAATCAAAATTAATTTGGAAGTTGCTAAAATAGTAGAGTCTTGGCTGCCTTCTCAGATTTGGAGAAATAGAATATGTCAGAGTGAAGTTAGGCAATCTTTATTTTAGTAAATTTACCTCTGATTGTCACTAAGAGTAAAGATTGAAAAGTCACTAAGAAAGCTTGTCTTTATGATATTTTTGTCCTTACATAACCTTCTCCCCAGCTTGTTCCAACTAATCAATTGTCATTTTTTAATAAAATTATTTAATAAGTAAAATTACATTGAACTAGCCACAGTGTTAGAAACTAGGGATAACAGATAATTAAGTTATAAATCCTCTCATTAAGGAATTCATTCTTGTTATTTAGATATTAATGAAAATGGACAATTTTAATAAAGTAAAGCTTTTCATTGCAGTGGCAGGTATATGAACAGGTCAGGTGAAGCTGTCTAACCTATTTTAGTATGAGACTACATGACCAATATAGAGGGGCATGATACTTCATTCCTAAAGCAACAGAAAGTTTGAAATTGACTCAAAGGTAGAACAAAAGCATTCAAACCAGAGCAAATGATCACCACAACAGAAGGGACTGTACTTGGAAATATATCATAGCTACCTTTGCTTAAACATCAGTATAGATTGGTAAAGAAATTGCAAATAAATTTTATAAACACAGATGCAAGAAGTGACTTTGTACAATAATCGTGACAGAATACAGATATATTGAAATAGTATAGGGAGACTAGAAACAAAACATGAACTCATCAACTGATATTTGACAATGTCAAGAGCTAAGACTTGAAAAGCCAGATAACCACAAGATATTCATAAACCTTATCATTATCTCACAGTGTGTACAAAAATTAGGTCAACTGGAGTAAATCCTCAAGTGAAAAGCAGAAACTAGAAAAGGACTAAATGAACACATGCAGAAAGACTTATTAACATTGACCTAAACAATGAAGTTTTGGATGATATTTAAAAAGTATACAATCAAACAAAATAAATAAAAAGTAAGATTGAATCAAACTGAAGGGATTCTTCATAGCCAAGAAAACAACAAAAAATGAATAGAAAAACTTGGTAATGCGTGAAAATATTTTCATTTTTCTCTTTGAAATGACTTTTTTATTTTATGTGCACTAATATTCTTCTTGCATGTATGCATGTGTATGTGGTGTTCCCAGGAGACAGAGGAAGATATGGGTTCCTCTGGTACTGGAGTTAGACAGTTTTGCACCACTATATGACTTCTGGGAACTAAACTCAGGGCCTCTCAAAGAGCTACAAACAATTAACAGATGAGATGTCTCACAAGGTCACCCTATTGTCCTTTTATTTTTCACAATTATATGAGATCAAACAGTTGATTTATCATGGAATTTATTCTCTCATGTTTTATTTCATGTAAGATAATTATAAAATTCCTAAGACCATCTCTGAGGTAGTAATACCTGGCTTTAGAATGAATGACAACAGTTGTACCTGGCCAAAATAACCTACCATTTCAATATTTAGTGAAACATGATATATTTTTATTGATACTTAAATACATTCTTTTTAATTAATTTATTTATTTGCTTTACATCCAGATTCTTTCCCTCCTCCAAGTCATCTGCTCACACAGTCTCTCCCACCATCTTCTCTCCTCTTCACCTCTAAAAAGATGGAGGTACCCCTGGGTATGTTTAAAATATTCCTTCTTCACAAGAGAACTGCTTTGAAGTTAAACTCATTGCAAAATTCCTTATGAGTGCATGAAGTACTAAGTATAATATCTGGTATATGACCTACTTTACATAAGTGACATTCATTAATAGAATGTCATTCTCACATTTTCATTTTGAGTTTGGAACTGGTTAATGTGGTTTTGATGCCTCACGTGAATTCAGTTCACTGTACAAGGTGGCTAGCCAGTGTGCCCATGGGCAAAGTTAAATGATGATTAGAAGTGAGTAGAAATGGTCAAGTAATGACTGAATTAAAATTATAAATAAAACTCATACTACTTAATAGTTTACTCAGAAAAATTAATTAAGGGCTATACCAGACTTCAAAGATTTATCTTTGCATTATGGTTTCTAATAAATGACAAATGAGGTATCATTAATTAGAAAAATCTTAAGGAGACACAATGAGAGAGGGAGACACACAGAAAGAGATTCTAATATTTTTCATTTTTATCTGTAAGTATGTGAGGGAAGTACAAACTGCAATGAAAAAGACAGTTGACTGACTCATCTGGAGTTCAATAAAGAGGTCTGAGAAAAATGGGAAAAGTAAGCATAATTACATCACTTGAAACAACAGTGATGTAAGTCTGGAAAAGCTTCTAGACTTGAACATATAACTGCTCATTTTAATACTTACTTGTCTATTTTTATCTCTATATGTCAGCTACAATGTTTAAAGTTTTTCTGAAAGACGAATTGTACAATATTTGTTCTAACAATATAATACCCTATGATTCCAACTAGCTATTCTTATTCCTTAATACTTCTATTTTGAAGGTTTCTGTATGTCATTAGACAATCTGAAATAACTTCTGAACATCTCTATCACCATAGTTGACTTGTATCTCTTTCTTCCTCCCAAATTCATATGCTGAACTCTTAATATTCAGTGTCTAAAAATATGACTGTTTCTGAAGTCTACCTTCAGAAGTGGACCTTTAACAAATGTCAATAAGTTAAAATTAAATTCCCAGTACAGGATTAACTGTAATTGGTTTTCTTACAAATAGAGCAGATTTAGGACATGCACATACACACCACAGAAAGACCAAATACAAGGGAAAAAACAGGTATCTATAAAATAAAAAATAAATTTTAGAAGACGAAACATATTGATAACTTGAACAAAGGCATCTGACATGTCTGGTACTAGAGGGAGTAGAGTTACCTGTGTTCTTGAAAAATATTTGTTTCCCAGAATAGAATTTATTGATACTTAATTAAAATTTTATTTTAGGGAAGGAAATAAAGAAATAACTAAGAAATAATACGAATAAAAACTGTTGCTGAGCAACATGTAAATGGTGAGATAATTATAAAGGTAAAATAAAATATGATTGCATATCAATTTATCATCTAATATTCCCCAACCCCATGAGTATTTGATTATTTTAATTTAAGATAAAAATGACAACACTGTAGCAAGAGTGATCAACACTAATCAATCAGTCAGGAAAAGTTGAACTGAGAATGAGAATTTGTCTAGAAGCTGAAATGAGAGAATAGTCAACATTCAGAAAATGTATGAAAAGTCATCTATGAATTAATGGATACAACAAAAATAAAGTGAGTTCAGAAAGGATATTACATTACATACTTGAATAGGGACAAGATTTTAGCTGAGGATAATGAGAGAAGTATATATCAAGATATAATGAGAATGGTTATACTTAGCTTGTTTTTCAGTACTGGACATGATATCCCTTTTGATGGGTGGGTTTTAAGACCAATTAGAGAGATATTGATTACAGCTAATATATATGTGCCATTAGTACACCCATAGACTTATTTTGCCATATTGATCATTGATATGGTTAATAGGCATTATAGCTGGGTATGAATTTCTGTCATCTCCCTCCTTTAGAAAATAGTATAGTATACCTTCTATTACATGAAAGCTAGTCTTCAGGGATGGGTGCCTTCAGGTAAGTTGCAGCTAAGAAATCTCTGGGACCTGTATCTGAAGTGCTTGGTCTCTTCAGCAATAAGAACCCAATTTCTAAAACTGTGGGGTCAGGGTAATCGTGATTAACAACAGTTGATGGTATGTTTTGTGAGTCTCTTAGCACTGGCCAACAACTCAAAAGAGGTATTCTCACATCTGGTATTGCTATTTTGCTAGCCATTCTTTGTTTTATGGGGAGTACACCATCAGCTCAAAATAGAAAAGTTCATTAAAATTGTATATGTGATTATACAGCAAATTGATTGTACTATGGTTTGTTTATTTATTTATTTATTTTGAAAATGGTTAATAGTATTGGTTCTTGACCCTGGAAATGATGTGGAAATGGACTTACATTGTAGAACCAGCATTTCCTCTATAGGCTTAATTGTATTTTAAATTTTCCCTCCTTAATTTCAAAAGTTAGGCTTAAATTTTCTGCTTGCTCTCAACATTCTTTTTAAATCTTAATTTAATTAATTAATTTATTTGTTTTACTTATTCACTTTACATCCCACTCCCAGTCCTCCTCCCAGTCACCAACTCCCATAATCCTTCTCCCATACCCTATTGCCTTCTCCATTTCTGCTGAGTGAGTAGGGGTTCCCCCTGGGAATGTGCCACGCACACTCGTCTACGCCAGTCATGTCTACAGTATCAGGTGTAAAAACCTGTTCAAGGGCAAGAGGCAATAAGGACTCAAAAGGGTATCTGTGCCTCTTGGGTAATCAAGATAGTCGCTGACATCTCCTAACTCAGACGTGTTCCAGATCAGTCTTTCCAATTGTCAACACACCCTCATATTTAGCCATAAAGGTACCCAAGAAATGATTCATTAATGGCTAAGATTGGGCATTGTTTCCTGGCCAGTACGATGTTTCCAATATATCCTAATTCAATTCCAAGATGCCCTTAGCTTGGAATTTCTCTCAAGGAATCTGCCTTACCAGACAGGTTTCCCTTAGAGTTAGCAACAAAGGCCAAGCACATACCTTAGGGCAGCCCCACAATAATCAGAACTGTTTTACATACTAGAAACTCAAGGACATTAGCTAAAACTGTTAGGTCAGAACTTCCAGGTGCTTCCCTCCAATGAGACCCAGAGAATTAACAGGAAATGCCAGAATGGACTATTCTAGTCTTGCCTCCAGCAGAATCAGGGAATTAGCAAAGGAATACCAAATTAGCCCCATCAGGGAGGCACCACCTCCCTTCTGCCCCGCTTCACACCTGACTACCTGATCCTACCGACCTTGAGGTGATGGTCACTTGCCTACGTGACTCCAGTCTTGCCCTCTGATCCTACTGATCTTGTTGTAACAACCCCTGCCCACCTACGTGACTCTTGTCTTATGCCCTGCTTGCTGTATGCTATTTAAACCTGAATTTCACCTTGCACAAATACATTCAGATTCACACACCCTTGTGTCAGCTCTGTTTGTCACTCTTTGCCTAGGCCTTGTCAACCTGACTAGGACCCCGTTTCTCCCGAGGGTTGAGGGAGGCCCAGATTGGCCAGCCTGCAGCAGGAATGCTCCCTCTTCCCCCCACTTTAAGTCTCTGTGAGGCTACATATTTCTTCTCCCACTGAGGCCAGACAAGGCAGCACACCTAGTAGAACATATCCCATATACAGGAAACAGGGCTAGCTTTTTGGCTAGCCCCATTCCAGTAGTTCAGGACCTACATGAAGGTCAAACAGTATTATTTGTTACATATGATTGGGAAGGCCTAGGTCCACCTCATTTATGTTCTTTGGTTGGTGTGTTAGACTCTGAGAGCCTCAAGGATCCTGGTTAGTTGATACTGTTAGTCTTCCCTAGAGTTTCTATCTCCTTTGGGCCTGCGATACTTCCTCCAATACTTCCACAAGAGTTCCTAAGCTCTATCCATTGTTTAGCTGAGAATGTCTGCATCTGTCTAAGTCAGCGGCTGGGTGGAGCCTCTCAGAGGACTGTCATGCTAGACTCCTGTCTACAAGCATAACACAGTATCATTGTGTTAGAGATTGGTGCTTGCCTATGGAACATGTCACAAATTGGGCCTGTTATTGGTTGGCCATTCTCTCTGTCTCTGCTCTATACCCTATGCTTGCATTTCTTGCAAACGGTAAATTTTGGGTTGAAAGTATTGTGTGTGGGTTGGTGTCTCTATTGCTCCAACAGGGTTGCTGTCTGGCTACAAGAGAGACCCTCTTCAGGTTCCAAATCCCCAATTCTGTGAGTGACAGCTAAGCTCACCCCCATTGATTCTTGGGTACCTCCCTTACCCAAAGTCTTTTTCACATCCTGGAGATGGCCTCTATGTCCCTACCACTATCAGCTGCAGATTTCCACTAATTTTCATAACCATCTCTCCCATCCTTGTGCAGATCTGAGTCTCAACACCCCCCTACTCCTCCTGAATATTCTTATCTTCCAAACTCCCATGGAAGATCCTACTGAGCTTTGATAATTCAATGGCTTTTCCAATCTAAAATTTGAATGCCACAATAATACATAGTCAGATCTGTCATAGAAATATTCCACAACCCAATATCAATTCCTGTTTATTTAAGATTTCTGTTGCTGTAATAAAATATCATGACAAAGCAACTTGGGGATAGAAGAATTTACTTCTACTTATTTCTTGTAATACATCATCTAATTAAGGTAATGTACTTCAGGAAACTGGAGGCAGGAACTGATGTAGCTGCTATATAGAAATGTGGCTTACTGGCTTGCTTTTCAATGCTTACTTGCCTGTTTTCTTGTATAAATCAGGACTGCCTGCCCAGAAGTAGCACTGCCACCCCTATGAGATGGACCCACTCACTTTAAAAAACTATAAAAAAATGCATCACAAAATTCTCTATAGGCAAATCTTGTGGTGTTCTTCTCAACTGAGAGTTGTCCTTCCCATTTAAGTCTAGCTTGTGTCAAGCTAATCTTAAGATTAAGCAACGTAGTAAAACAGAAATTCAATTGCATTATTTGGATGAATCATAGATAGTCATAGCATTGATATGGCATCTTTTATATAAAGAGGGAATAGTTGCAAATCAAATGTTTACTGAATCATAATCTCACATAGGAAGGATATTTATGTTACATTTGAAATCAGTTGCTGTGGGTTGACTATCAAATGTCCTCATCTGGCTTATGTGTTTCAACAATTCACCCCTAATTGGAGTGTTATTTAGGAGAGTCAGTAAAGCTTTAAGTTGTGATGTTTCACTGGGGGAAGTATGTTGCAACCTGAGAGTGAACTTTGAGGTTTCACCCTGTGCTTCCTATCTATGCATACAAGGTAACCAGGTAATTCCTCAAGCTCTTGTTGGTATGATTTACTAACAATGATAGACAATATATTTAAACACTCTGGCAATGAACAACAACAAACACTTCTTTTGGTAAAATAAATAATATAAATGAAGAAATAAATTAATAAATAAATGTAAATTATCACACCTATTGAATATGGTCAGGTTTAGAAGCAAAATTAGTATGAAAATAGGTCAGAAGATATTGTAATGAAATATAAA
>JADRCD010071305.1:0-14192 GCA_019843815.1 Montemys delectorum | reverse complement strand
ACATACCATGTGTATTCTTTCTTTGACTGAGCCACCTCACTCAGGATGTTATTTTCAAGTTCCATCCATTTGCTTGTGTATTTCATGAAATCGTTGTTTTTAATAGTACTCCATTGTGTAAATGTACAACTTTTTCTGAATCCATTCCTTTGTTGAGGCACATCTGGATTGTTTACAGTTTCTGGCTATTATAAATAAGGCTACTATGAACATAGTGGAGCATGTGTGCTTGCTATATGTTGGAGCATCTTCTGGGTGTATGCCCAGGAGTGGTATAGCTGGGTCCTCTGGTAGAACTATGTCCAGTTTCCAGAGGAACCACCAAACTGATTTCCAGAGTGGTTGTACCAGCTTGCAATCCCTCCAGCAATGAAGGAGAGTTCCTCTTTCTCCACAACCTCTCCAGCATCTGCTGTCACCTAGCAGTTTTTTATCCTAGCCATTCTGACTGGTGTGAGGTGGAATCTCAGGGTTGTTTTGATTTGAATTTCCCTGATGACTAAGGATGTTTAACATTTCTTTAGGTGCTTTTCAGCCATTCAGTATTCCTCACTTGACTTGAGAATTCTTTGTTTAGCTCTGTACCCCATTTTTAATGATTCTTTGGTTCTCTGGAGCCTAACTTCTCGAGTTCTTTGTATATATTGGATGTTAGCCCCCTATCAGATGTGAGGTTGGTAAAGTTCTTTTCCCAATCTTTTGGTTGCTATTTTGTCCTTCAAAGAAGGAGAATTTCAGACCAATTTCCCTTATTAATATCAATGCAAAAATACTCAATAAAATTCTCACAAACTGAATTCAAGAGCATATCAAAATGGTAATTCACCATGATCAAGTATGCTTCATCCCCAGAGTGCAGGGATGGTTCAATATATGGAAACCCATCAATGTAACACACTACAAAAACAAACTCAAAAAGAAAAGAAACACATGGTCATTTCATTAGCATTTTCACATGCTGAAAAAGCATTTGAAAAAATTCAACACCTCTTCATTGTAAAAGTCTTGGAAAGATCAAGAGTTTAAGGCAGATACCTAAATATAGCAAAAGAAATATACAGCAAACCAGTAGCCAATATCAAACTAAATGGAGAGAAACTTGAAGCAATCCCACTAAAATCAGAGACTAGACAAGGCTGCCCTCTCTCTCCCTATCTATTCAATATAGTACTTGAAATTCTAGCTAGAGCAATTAGACAACAAAAGAAGGTCAAGGGAATACAAATTGGAAAGGAAGAAGTCAAAATATCACCATTTGCAGATGATATGATAGTATACTTAAGGGATCCCAAAGATTTCACCAGAGAACTTCTCCAGCTGATAACTTCAGCAAAGTGGCCGGATACAAAATTAGCTCAAACAAATCAGTATCCTTCCTATACTCAAAAGATAAACAGGCTGATAAATAAATTAGGGAAAGGACATCCCTCACAATAATCAGGTGTTGACTCTTAACCTGGCTTCTGAGACTTAGTATAGACTATATGAGTCACCAAGTGCCCCCTAACAAGATTTGGATGTTTCATTGAAAAAGTTTCCCCAAGTGTAGTGGCTATTCCTGGTTGTCAACTTGACTATATATGAAATGAACTGCAATCCAGAATTAGAAGGCTCACCTGTGGCCCTAATCTGGAGGCTGAGAGATACAAGTTTCCGACCTGAATCTTGGCATGGAGATCTTGAGGCATAGTGGCTATGAATCCCAGAAGATTAAAATAAGAAGATCTATAAATTCAAGGTCATCTGGGATTAAAGTTGTGGTGGCACACACCTTTAATCTGGGCCACACCTTTATCTGGAGACCTATATAAGGACATTGGAAGAAGGAAGGCTCCCTCTGCCTCACCTGCTTGCCTGGTGGGACTGAGCAACTGCTAGATCCTTGGACTTCCATTCATAGCTGCTGCTGACCTTTGTTGAGAGTTGGACTACAGACTGTAAGTCATCAATAAATTCCTTTACTACACAGAGACTACCATAAGTTCTGTGACTCTTGAGAACCCTGACTAATACACCCAAGTATGGGCAGAAACTAGAGGTTTATCAAAACATCAATATTCTGTATTTGTAGAGCTGAATCCAGGGGCAGACCTAGCATGAGTCTGCCAGTATCCCATGTCTCAAGAGACACAGAAGGGGATCACCCCCTATATCTGAAAACTGTTGGCTCTGGAAGTCCTCAGGCCATGTTAATCAGCCTGGAATACTCCATTGTTTCCTGTGAAGAAGCCATATCCTTGAAAGTCACCTTAGATTGTCTCACTATGCCTGCCATCTGTCTCATTCCCATGTGAGTGACTGTGTAGTTTCCTGAGGATGGTTTTTACCAAGTAGGTGGGTCAAATTAGCTTACCTTCAGCTGATTACCACCAGCCTTCCAAACACTGACTAATTCTCAACCCATTTGATCTTTTACTCTGTACAGAGAGGATGGTCTGTCAAGTTGGGATTGGGTGCCTCCAGCACAACAGTGGCCAACACAGAGGTGGCTGTTTTTTTCCAGGGCTACCTCCTTAGCAGTTTTGTTGGATAAGTTGTTACCCCTAGCCACTGATGCTGCTACTTTTTGATGGCCTGGACAATGTATGATTGCCAACTTCTTTGGCAACCAGAGAACTTTAAGAAGCTGTATAATTTCATCTTTATTCTTGATGGTTTTCCCTTTAGGATCCCCCTTTCCTGGTAAATAGCCCCATGTACATGAACAATTGCAAATGGATATTGGCTGTCCATATAAATATTAACAACCAATCCTTATCCCATGATGAGGGCATGTGTTAGTGTTATCAGTTCATCCCTTTGAGCTGAAGTGCCTAGGGGAAAGAGACTGGGCCCAGATTGCCCCTGTTTCTGTAATAACTTCTGCTCCTGCTTTCCTGTGACCTTTGTGAATGAAACTGTAAGCCAAGTTCACTCTGCCTCTTGGATAGCTGCATTAACATTACAGGAAAAGAATATTACAATATCTTAATGGAAGACGTAGATGAAGATATCCAGCACTTATATAAGTCCATTTCAAACTTGGACCATAACATAGACTCTCTAGCTGAAGTAATGCTGCAAAGTAGGTAAGGAGTAGACTTAGTGTTTCTACAACAAAGGAGGGCTATGTGCTGCTTTGCATGAAGAGTGTTGTTTCTATTTCAACAATTCTGGAATTACTAGTGAATCATTAGCAAAAGTTAGGAAAAGTACAGATAAATGCCAGAGGGAATGGGAAAATTGCAAAAGTTGGTACCACTCACCCTGAATTTTATTCATGCCTCTGGTTAACAACTCTCATTTCCACTCCCATGGGACTGTTGGCTATTCTCTTCTCCTTACTTTTGGATGATGCATTATAAATAAGCCTTTACAATATTTAAGACAGAGATTGGGAACTATTCAATTGATGGTGATGAGGTCAACAAATTAGCACAGACAACCCAGATCTCAAAGACCCCAAGATTGGCCTCTGTTACCTGTGCCCTGAACAGCTTCCTGCCTGACCCTACCTGATCTTGGGGGCTGGGGGAAAGTTGGCACAGAGTCAATGACACAGACTCATGGAGCAGGTAAAAAATGCTGCAGCAAGCTCATCTGAGTACTGCTGCAAGCTCTTTTAATACTCTCCACCCACACCCCCACTGGTCACAAGAAAGTATCTATTCTAAACAGCAGTTCCTGATTGACTGGCATTATTTGCACCAGCAATCCTTGCTCTCCCAGGGAGTCCTCAATTAGATCTTCCTGCCAGAATGCTGGCATCACAGGCAGTCCTCAATTATGTCCTCCTGCAGGAGATGCTTCTGCAGCTGCATGGCCCCCAGCATTTACACAGAGGTAGCCCTGCCATTCCTGCTATATATCCACTCTCTGGATTTTAGATTTTAATAGCCTAGTAGGATCCAGGATGCCATCGCCTCAACATTGTTGACCCAACCTCAAAGGATTCCAAGTATAGTGGACTGTGCCTGCCTTAGGTTGTCCTATCTTCCAGGATCGTACCTGTCATTAACTACTAGCCCTCAAAGAAATATCACTCCAGAGGCATGCCACACAAGGAACAGCCTACATGGTGGTCTTACAGATCTCTGCCATTCATTCATGCTTTGTTCATTTAGTGGGGCTGCAATCAGAATTTTTGAGAACCATCAGCACCTGGAAGGTTGCCTTATTTATGGAACACTGCCTGGAGATAAGCTGTGTGAGACACTTAAACAAAATAATTATTACTACGACCATTCCTCCCATCATAAGTGGCTATCCACAAGGTGTCAAACAGTCTCTTAATATTGTCCCATTAAAGAGATAGCCAAACTTAGAAGAGTAAGGTGACATAAATCAAGACAATTGAAGGGGCCACATGAATTCCAAATGTTCATAATGGGGTCATATCGGAATCTAATGGGATCGCTGTTAACATAGAGTAATATTGGCAGCATTATGTGAGGTAAACCTCTACATATCAAGTGTGAGGTTAGATGATAATATTGGGTAGTCCCTGGAGAAATTTACACCTCTCCATCACACAGCCCCATCTGCTTTGATATGATTGAGGAGGCATACATGACAAAATGTGGCCACAGCTTTTGCTACAAAGTGTATTCATCATAGTTTTGAGGTGCATGCCCCATTGCTTCAATATTTATTCAAAATACGGAGAATCTGGGACAGAATCACTGACAGCTTTTCTGATTAGTAGCAAGTCTGCCAGAGGAGTTAGAATCCAGGGCCTAGTCACCACATCAGGGCCGACACTGACAGGGAATGATATACCTGAGGAGAATGAGGCCCCTGTTGAAGTGTCAGTCTGGCACAAGGGATGGTCATTGCAGGAGCAACCACAGCATAAGTGACTGCTGGAAGGCAAAGCCCTCCTAAATCACACCAGAGATAAGCTGGTGGTACCTCTGATGCAGCCAGAGCAAAAGGGCTAATGAGTGAGGGACCTTGGACAGTGGTGCAATAGAGGCTGGCTTGAAGCCTGACAGCTGGAGGTCTGGAACAGAGGCACCCACATTCTCATTGCTAAAATCAACCTGTTTGCACGGAGAAAGTGGGACAGGGTCAGTAATGGAAAGGTGAATATTAGCCCGATCCTGACAGTGTTTGTTATGGGGAGCTACCAATTTCTCTGGGGAAGAATTCTTAAGACTGGCAATGACTGCTAGGAGGATGGGGACAAAGAACAAGAGAGGGATAATTCCAGGCTGTACCTCATTCTTTCAGGCAAGGAAGAGAACACGCATCCAGAAGTCAGGGTCTCACATGTTCTCCAGGGATATCCAGGGGGAGTCAATATATCAGCCTCCTCCCAAAATTGATCCAGGTCATGAGTCTTAACCTTGAGACCACAAGTAACCAGAAGGGTTTTCAGAGCCCTAATCTGGGGTTCCTTAAGGGGAGAGAACTCATGATGATGATGAGCACAAAGGAAACAAACAACAAACAAATATGACAAATATAACAGAAGCAACAAAAGTCACAGTGTACTAATCAGGGGACTCCCTCAGGTGTAGCTCAAAGGCCTTATGCCTGGATGGTATGCCCAGGAAGGAGAAGGTACCTACTTGTACCACGACCTGGGAAACAAGCCCCTATGTCAGGTACTAGGACAAATCCAGACCAAAAGTGAAAATGAGTGGACAAAGACAAAGAAGACAGAAAAGATGGCTGCTGCACACTTATTGCAGCATGATAACACAAAGACAAAGAAGAACAAAAATGGCCACTGCATGCTCATTGCAAGCTGGCCACATTTGCCACAGCACACTCACCTAAAGAAAAAGAAAAACGAAAAGATGCCCACAGCAAGCTCACTGCACTCTTGCAGCACAGTCACTGGACACTTGTCTCACCCTTGCTTCATGCTCATTGCATGCTCACTCACAAACAGAACTTGCCATGCCCACTCATCTACTCCAGTAAAGTCTGCGTGTCAGGCTTGAAAACCTGATCATGGACCTGAGGTGTATGGCTTCAAAGGGAGCTAGCTTGCCTCATGGATATTCAGTCACTGGCATTTCCTAACTCTGATATGTTCCAGATTGGTCTCTGCTAAAGTTT
Source organism: Montemys delectorum (assembly GCA_019843815.1). Classification (NCBI taxonomy): domain Eukaryota; kingdom Metazoa; phylum Chordata; class Mammalia; order Rodentia; family Muridae; genus Montemys; species Montemys delectorum. Next base: position 8,144 of record JADRCD010071305.1, on the reverse strand, counting down.
GTGGAGAGATCTGCATGTTTTCTTTGTTCAGGCATAAAGGTGCCCTAAGAAATGATTCGTTATTAGCTAAACTGAGATTAAACATTATTTCCTGGCCTCCACAGTGTTTCAATGATCCTAATTGATTTCCTAGCTGTAATTAGCTTGGAATTTTTTACAAGGAAGCTGTTTTATCAGAGCAGCCCCACACAAGGCAGAATTGCTTTACATACCAGAGAGAAGTAGTAGGGCTTCCGTCACTAATTATCTATGTTACAGCCAAGGAATGCTAGAATACGACCTTCAGCTGCTTGCCTCAGACAGACCCAGGGAATTTATCTTGGGGCTACCAAAATAGCCCAGGAATAATGACACCACTGTTCCTCTGCTTTGCACCTGGCTGCTTGTTCTCACTAACCTTGATGTGGCCATCTCCTGCCTATGTGACTTCTGTCATTTGCCCTGTTTTCTGTATACTATGTAAGCCTGATTTTTACTTTGTACAAATACACTCAGATACCACACTTCTTTGTGTCATCTCTGTTTGTCACTCTCCGAATTTTTTGCCCACCAGGCCAGAACTCTAATCACCCCTCAGAACAAGGGGTCCCAGAAGCAACCCAGTCCATGGCACGAACTAAGACCAAAAGTGAAATTATCAGGATGGACAGACAGATAAGACAAAGAAGACAGAAATGAGATCCACATGCTCACCTTTGCAGGACTCAGAACATAAAACACTAAGAGGCCAACTCACCAAAGAAGCAACTGAAGGGGGCTCAACAGCAGCACTTCAAGGAGAAGAGCAGATCAGGTCAAACTACGAGCATAATCCTTGCAGCAACAGGCAAAAATGAGCCCTCAGAAAAGAAGGTTCACAAGCAGCCACAAAACGAGGCCAATGAAGTGGTCTATCAACCACATTGGGTGCCAGATGTTACCTGTGCCCTGGACAGATCTCCACCCAACCCTATCTGCCCTTGGGGGTTAGGGGTGATTTGGCACAGAGTCAGCAACATAGACTCTGGGAGCAAGTGAGAAATGCTGCAGCAAGCTTATCTGAGCACTACTGTAAGCTCCTTTAATACCCTTCACCCACACCCCCATTGATCCCAAGAAAGTATCTATTCTAAACAGCAGTTCCTGATTGGCTGGCATTTGCACCAACAATTCTTGCTCTCTCAGGCAGTCCTCAATTAGGTCCTCCTGTAGGAGATGCTTCTGCAGGTGCACAGCCCCAAGTGTTTATATAGAGGCAGTCCTGATGATCCTGCTACAGGCCTCTAAAGCTACTATTAGAAGGGGAAGAATGAATGGATCAAAGCAACAGGACAGCTTGTTCTCTAAACTCCATTTTAAGCTACATGACCTCTGGAATAGAGACCACAAATTGTTCCCAGCAGTCGAAAATAGACAGAACAACTGTAACCAGCTTACAATAACAGGAAAAACTGGTCACAAAAACAGGATGAGTTAAGAAAACATGAATCATTCCCAGGTCAAGATGTCCCTTTTAGATGTGTAGTCTCTCTTTGTGATTTGAACAAACACTATGTACCAATCAGTTTAAAGGTTAACATTCCTTTACCCATTCACCCAATCATGTACTGCCAAGATCTGAAAGCCCCAGCTTACAATATTTTTCCATATAAGCCTTTAGCCCCTAAACCAGAGCATCACTTTCCTAACCTGTTGCACAGGGAGATTTTTGACCCAAGTCCAAACTCAAATAAAGACTCTTGTGTGGTTACATCAGAGTTGTGGTCCCTGGTAGTCTCCTGGGGGACTCACAAACTGGGCATAACAGTATTGGCATAGAGACTGTTTTTGTGATATTTTGGTGAAGAATATGGTTGATTTTTGCCCTTGTCTAAAGTGTCTACCTGAAGCTAAAGAGATTTATATTAATTGCATTGACAAAGTAAGTCTCAAAAAAGTCCAGCGGAGACTTTCTTCTCTGGTTAAGTCTCCTGAAGAGCATTTTGAACAAGCGTAGCAAGCTTAGAAAGGAAAAATATAAAACATGTTTCAAGTATTAAAGGGGCACCATGAAGTGAAAGGGAGCTGAATCTTGTGTTCTGGGAGATAATAGATTAAGGGATTTGGGGGAAAGATCCTACACAACTAGGTTTAGATACAGACACGGTGGTGCATACCTTTAATCCCAGGAAACAAAGCCAAAAGATCTCTGAGTTCAAGGTCATCTTAGAACAAAGCAGGTTCTAGATGAAGAAAAGTTTAAATCCAGACATGGTGGTACACACCTTTAATCCCAATATTATAGGGGACAGAGCCATGCAGATCTCTGATTTTAGGTCAATCTACAGAGCAAGTTCCATGAAAGCCAGGTGTAGGCAGAGAGGGAGTCAGAAAACAGAAAGCTGGTAATAGAATAAGGGGGGGACTATGTTTCAACCCCCCAAAGCAGGAGAATATGGCAGCTTCAGCCATGTGTCTCTGGCTTTAGAGTGAAAACAAAAGGGACTACTTGGAAAATTGCTACTGGTTAGCTGGAGCTAAGAAATTAGCTGTAATTAAAACAAGACCACCATCTCTGAGGTGAAATCTTCTGGGAAGAGTTTTCAGAAAGCACAAAGATGCAGTGTTCCAGAGATAGCCAAGATTCTACCTCCTGCTGCAGTTGTACTTGGTGATATGTAAGAGTTACCCAGGCAGTACTGGTTTTGAATGCATGAAGGTGTCATGAATAGCAGCTGAGGCTTGACTCATTTTAAGGAAGTGAGGGCTGAGGACCACTTATTGCAACTTGGAGTGGCTGGCTTTTGCTATTGGATGGCCACCAGCTGGGGACCTTTCATCTACCCACAGTGTCAGCAGTAGAAGATAAAGTGTTTCAAAAGTCTTCCTTCTTTCCTCTTGCTAATGCTTCTTCATCAACAGGAACAACCACAGGGTGACAAGCAACAATAGAAGCCAACTCCAGCCTAGCAGCCAGCTCCACCCTTCTCAGTGACATCAGCTTTAGGGCTGGACAGATGGTTCAGAAGTTAAGAGCACTGAATTCAATTTCAGAGGTCCTGAGTTTAATTCCCATCAATCACTTTGGTAACCCCCTTTTTTCTCAGAACTGGCTCTACATTTTACAGCTTACACAGGATTATCCCCAATTTCCCTCCCCCTCTGCCAAGTGCAGACACAGTGCACACTGACATCCAGGACCTCTAGAAAGTCTAAGACTGGGGTCTACTGCAGCTCTAACTGGGTTCTCCCTGAGTTGGAAGGTGAGTTTCCAGAGAGCAGTGCTCCACACCTGGACAGACTGGAAAAGAGAGGCCCCAAGTGGGCAATGTTTCCCTCACCAGAGCTTGAAACAAACTCCTGGCCACTCATTTTGGTCAATAAATGACTACACTTCTTGCCAGGAGAAGTGCTAGCTCCCTGTCTGAGGTAGCCCTTCTCATGTAGACTCTGAGTTGTAAAGAAAGGGTCTCCACTGACACTATCCTGCCACATTCAGCCCACTGAGAAGTAATAACCACCCACTTGCATGTGCCTTAGAGCACTCAGTGAAAATACCTACCCAAAGTTCTTGCAGGTTCCCTTCACCACAGACAAAGGCCAAGAAACTAGCTACTGGCCTCACAGGGAAATCCACCCAGACTGAGACTTTAGTGAGGTGAAAGGTAGGAAAAATCTCCAGATTTGCCACTAGGCTTTTTCAGCAAGTCTCAACAATAATTTGGCCACTGTTTAGATATGGTATTAGACAGGACATTGATAAAAATCCAGTAGAATTTCTTGAATGAATTATGAAGGCTATATATATAAGAATATACACACATAGACCTTGAGAAAAAAGAGCATTCTAGCAAGTAGCCCTGGTGTTCATTAATCAGTTAGTACCAGACATTAGGAAGAAGTTATAGATTCAAGAAAAATTAAGGGAAAAGTTGTTGAGAGATCTAGTGGAAGTTGCTGAGAGAGTGCAGAAGATTAAGACAGGAAAGAAAGGACAGGCAGTGGTGGCACACACCTTTAATCCCAGCACTTGAGAGGCAGAGGCAGACAGATGTCTGAGTTTGAGGCCAGCCTGGTCTACAGAGTGAGTTCCAGGACAGCCAGGACTACACAGAAAAAAACATGTCTTGAAAAACCAAGACAGGAAAGAAAGGGCAGAGCACCCAAGGACATGATCCTTCCAGTTTCCATATGTTCCCCAGAGCTAACCCTGAGCGACAGCTCTCTGCATCCCAATTCCACCCAGAGAGAGCTGGTTTTCCAGGAGTATTGAGACTCCTAAGAATGCAGGTAAGACTACCACTACTGCTCCAATACCTGGCCCAAGTGTGACCTGCCCAGAGCCTACAGGAGACAGGAACCATGGAGTACCTCGGGACAGGATCCTTCTGGTTTCAATCTGTTTCCCCAAAGCTGACCCTGTGCCACAGCTCTCCCCATCCAAATCCCTCCCAGAGAGAGCTGGTCTCCCAGGAGTGCTGGCATATCTAAGATCACAGGCTCACACAAGGGACAAGCTACAGTCAGAGACAGCAAGACCAGCTAACACCAGAAATAACCAGATGGCAAAAAGCAAGCACAAGAATATAAGCAACAGAAGCCAAGGCTACTTGGCATCATCAGAACCCAGTTCTCCCACTGCAGCAAGCCCTGGATATACCAACATACCTTGGCATATCTTGACCAAAAGCAAGAATATGATTTAAAAATCACACTTCATGATGATGATAGAGGACTTTAAGAAGGACATAAATAACTCCCTTAAAGAAATACAGGAGAACATAGGTAAACAGGTAGAAGCCTTTAAAGAGGAAATACATACATCCCTTGAAGAAATACATGAAAATACAACCAAACACATGAAGGAATTGAACAAAACTACCCCAGTTCTAAAACTGGAAATAGAAACAATAAAGAAATCAAATCACAAAAGGAGATATCCCTGGAGATGGAAAACCTAGGAAAGAGAGAAGGAGTCACAGATGCAAGCATCACCAATAGAATACAAGAGACAAAAGAGAGAATCTCAGGTATAGAACATACCATAGAAAACATTGACATAACAGTCAAAGAAAATTTGAAAAGGAAAAGGCTCCTAACTCAAAACATCCAGGAAATCCAGGACACAATGAAAAGACCAAAGCTTAGGATAATAGGTATAAAAGACAGCAAAGATGGACAAATCAAAGGGCCAGTATATATCTTCAAGAAAATTATGGAAGAAAACTCCCCTAACATAAAGAAAGAAATGCCCATAAACATACAAGAAGCATACAGAACACCAAATAGATTGGACCAGAAAAGAAATTCCTCCTGTCACATAATAATCAAAATACCAAGAGCACAAAACAAAGAAAGAATATTAAAAGCTGTAAGGGAAAGGGTCAAGTAACATATAAATGCACACCTATACGAATTACACCAGACTTCTCAACAGAGACTCTAAAAGACAGAAGATCCTGAGCAGATTCATACAGATCCTAAGAGAACAGAAATGCAAGCCCAGGCTACTATAAACAGCAAAACTGTCAATTACTATAGATGGAAAAAACAAGATATTCCATAACAAAACCAAATTTACACAATATTTCTCCACAAATCCAACCCTACAAAGAATAATGGGTGGAAAACTCCAACACAAGTAGGGAAATTACACCCAACAAAAAAGCAAGATATTGGGCTGGTGAGATGGCTCAGCAGGTAAGAGCACTGACTGCTCTTCCAAAGGTCCTGAGTTCAAATCCCAGCAATTACATGGTGGCTCACAACCACCCATAATGAGATCTGATGCTGTCTTCTGGTGTGTCTGAAGACAGCAAAAGTATACTTACATATAATAAAAAAATAAACCTTAAAAAAGCAAGATCTCAATCTTCTTTCAACAAATCCAAAAGAAGATAGCCACACAAACATAATTCTACCTCTAACTAACAGTAAGGAACAATCACTAGTCATTAATATCTCTTAATATCAATGGACTCAATTCCCCAATAAAAAGACACAGGCTAACAAATTGGATACATAAACAGGACCTAGCAATTTGCTGCATACAGGAAACACACCTCAGTGACAAAGACAGGCACTATCTCAAGTTAAAAGGCTGGAAAATGGAAAACAATTTCTAAGCAAATGGTTCCAAGAAACAAGCTGGAGTAACCACTGACTTTCAACCTAAAGTTATCCAAAATGAGGAGGAAGGATACTTCATATTCATCAAAGAAAAAAATCTGCCAAGATGAACTCTCAATTCTGAACATCTATGCCTCAAATGCAAGGACAACCATACTTAGAGAAGAAATCATACTAAAGCTCAGCACACACATTGAACCTCACATAGTAAGACTGGGAGAATTCAGTACCCCACTCTCACCAATAGACAATTCATAGGAAGAAAAAATAAATAGAGACACACTGAAACTAACAGAAGTCATAAACCAGAAGGACTTAACAGATATCTACAGAATATTTCATCCTAAAACAAAAGAATACACCTTCTTCTCAGCACCTCATGGTACCTTCTCCAAAACTGAACATATAATCAGTCACAAAACAGGCCTCAACAAATACAAGAAGGTTGAAATAATCCCACACATCCTATCAGATCATCATGGACTAAGGCTGGTCTTCAATAACAACAAAAGCAATAGAAAGCCCACATACACATGGAAGCTGAACAATGCCCTACTCAATAATAACTTGATAAAGTAATAAAGAAAGAAAATAAAGACTTTTTAGAATTTAATGAAAATTAAGGCATAACATACCCAAACCTCCAAAAGGAAACTGAAGAGAGAAGCTTGACATCACACCTGAAAATTCTAGAACAAAAAGAAGCAAATACGACAAAGAGGAGTAGATGGCAGGAAACAATCAAATTCAAGGCTGAAAACAACCAAGTAGAAAAAGAGCTATACAAAGCATCAACAAAACAAGAAGCTGGTTCTTTGAGAAAATCAACAAGATAGAAAAACCCTTAGCCAGACTAGCCAGAGGGCGCAGAGACAGTGTACAAATGAACAGAATCAGAAGTGAAAAGGGAAGCATAACAACAGAAACTGAGGAATTCAAAAAAAATCATCAGATCCTGCTACAAAAGTCTATAATCAACAAAACTGGAAAAATCTGGATGAAACAGATACCAGATCCAAAGTTAAATCAAGATTAGATAAACAATCTAAACAGTCCCATAACCCCTAAAGAAATAGAAGCAGTCATTAAAAGCCTCCCAACCAGAAAAAAATCCCAGGACCAGATGGTTTTGGTGCAGCATTTTATCAGATCTTCAAAGAAGACCTAATACCAATACTCTTCATACTATTCCACAAATCAGAAACAGAAGGAACACTACCTAATTTGTTCTATGAAGCCACAGTTACGTTGATACCTAAGCCACACAAAGACCTAACTAAGAAAGAGAACTTCAGATCAATTTCCTTTATGAACATCTATGTAAAGATATGCAATAAAATTCTCTCAAACCGAATCCAAGAACACATCAAAAAGATCATTCACCACGATCAAGTAGGCTTCCCTCCCAGGGATGCAGGGATGGTTCAATACATGGAAATCCTTCAACATAACCCACTGTATAAACAATTTCAAATAAAAAAACTACGTGATCATCTCCCTAGATGCTGAAAAAGCATTTGACAAAATCTGACACCCGTTCATCATAAAAGTCTTGGAAAGATCAGGAATTCAAGGCCATTATCAAAAGATTAAAAGCAATACATAGAAAATCAGTCACCAACATCAAACTAAGTGGAGGGAAATCTGAAACAATCCCACTAAAATCAGGGACTAGATAAGCCTGTCCAATCTCTATCTATTCAATATAGTACTCAAAGTTCTATCCAGAGCAATTAGAAAACAAAATGGGGTCAAAGAGATACAAATTGGAAAGGAAGAAGTTAAAATCACTATTTGCAGATGATATGATAGTATACTGAAATGACCCCAAAAATTCCACCAGAGAACTCCTACAGCTGATAAACAACTTCAGCAATGTAGCTGGATACAAAATTAACTCAAACAAATCAGGAACCTTCCTCTACTCAAAGGATAAATGGGCTGAGAAAGAAATTAGGGACATGACACCATTCACAATAGTCACAAACAATATAAAATACCTCGATGTAACTCTAACTAAGCAAGTAAAGAGCCTGTTTGACAATAACTTCCAGTCT
>JADRCD010071302.1:0-16351 GCA_019843815.1 Montemys delectorum | reverse complement strand
AACACTGGGTTTACACCATTTTACATAATTCTTTCTATATGATAAGTATGTGCCAGTGATGTAAAGGAAACAGTTTTGTGGTGTAAAACTCAAAAGAATATTATCATTCTAGCTAAAAAGTATTTTAAGTGAGCTAAGCAGCTTGCTTCAGAGAAGATTAATTTGAAATAAAACTTACTTTATTAAAATCTCTCAAATGCACCCAATTTTGTGGTATGTTGTCTTAGACAAACTTTTTGTGTTGGGTCAACATGGCTCAAATTCTAGCAATACCACTTATTTGTGAATCCTTTAGGCTTCTGTTTTCTTATTGGTAATAATTCCACCTTTCTCACAGGATCTTTTCAGAAGATTCTATAAGATATAAGTTTAGGTTCCACATTAATTGTTCAGTAAATGTTAGGGTTTCATATGTACACATACCTTTAAAATGGAGAAATCACTGAATATACTGAAATGGTTTTCATATAGCCATGTGCATTATTGATGCTATGTGAAACTCAAAGGCAAAACCTCAACAAAGAAAGATGAAGCTCAGTCACATAACCAACAAGAATATGATAGAGCATGGTTAAAAGCTCTGCCTGTTTCCATTGGAATGCTTCTTTTTCCATGTTTAATGGCTGAAGCAGAAGTTGATGTAACTAGATATCAGACACTGTATTGCCTGCAGCAACTTTCTCTACTGTTTCTACTTGTGCACCAAGCAAAGGGCATATAATTGTTTATTATTGTAACAGTAGTAAGATCTGAGCAAGGAGGAATTTCCACTTGCTTTACACAGCCGTTTTATTCGCTGTTTTCCTCTCTGCAGGTCTGTGTCTGCCACATGTTCCACTGTTTTCTTTTGTTTTACTTAAACTGGGCCCAAAGCTTGCAACTTGATGCTTCCTTAACTGCCCCCCACAGGCAGAGTGTCACAAGGGCACTCTTCTGGCATGTGCCTTCCCTCCTGGACACATGTTTGTCAAACTGTCACTTAACCTTTAGACCATTAATTTGTTAGCAGATTTTCAGCAGGCCTTATAAGGGCATAACAAACCTGACAGACCTATACACTTCCAGGAGGATTTCCCATTTAAAGACCTTTCCACCTGGAGATGCCAGCTTCTGAGGAATGTGTGCTCTTATTGCAGGTGGCTGGGGCAAGTGTTTGAAGAAAACAGATCAGTGTGCAAGCCCCCAGAAGCCCACTAGCCAGGAACAGTTTATACAGAGATGGCTGCAATAAACAAATGTTCCACAAGACATGCAGAGGTGTTTAGGAATGCTAGTTATCACTTTGGTGGAGTTCAAGCACGTTTTTAAGGAGACAGGGTAAAAAAAAAAAAACAACTAGAGAAGAGTAAGCATAGAAAGTACAATTATGAAATGGAATATAGGTCAGAATAAAATAATTAAAAAGCATGCCTGACTCACAACTTTACAGTTTCATTAGAGTCAACTTTTTAAATTCACAGCATGAGCTCTCGGACAACGTAAGTGGTAAACAGACAAACTAGACTAGATTTTCTACAGTAAGAGTTACAATGGATGGGTTTGAGTGCATTAGAGAAACTCTAAAATCAGTTTTGTCCCACACTTAATCTTCCAAGATAAAAGTTATTGAGCTGACTGAAAACACATTTTAGCTTGCTTTATATGCTTCCCATTTTCTAAGAAATTTAAAATAGGTTATGCATTACCACATAAAGGAAAATAAGCATTCTAAGGAAGAAACTATGTAGAATTGTCTCTATCAGTGTCTCTCAGATCCAAGTTAAGCACCAGAAGCTTCTGAACTTGCTGCCCACCTGCAGAGTAGCCGTTTCTGCTCATTTGTAGTGGGACATGAAATTCTAGCTTTCTAACAAGCTCTTGAAATAGCATCAATGCCTCTGGCTCAGGGACCACACCTCAAGAATCATTGTCCTAAAGAAAACAGAAGGTATGTTAACAACCCTGAGGTTAGTCACTTACTGCAAATTGACCCTAATTTTGAAGAGAATTAAAACATTTGAGAAACTCCTGTGTGCCAGTGCTGCATTGGGCATGTTACTTATGTTATCTCCTGCTGCTTATTTTATCTTTGGGAGTTTAGGAAGCTATGTGAAAAAAAAATTGAAAAACTGTGTTGTATTTTTCAAATTCTTATGAGACAATGTATGCATTTATCTGCAGAGACATATATATATATTGAAACCAGCCCTAAATATTCCCTTGAGAGGAAAAGACAAAAACAGAATCAAGGACAGGGGGAAACAGCTGTTGTTATAACCTCAACCCCAGTTTGTGCCTTCCTCCCAGTCATTTTGTCATTCTATGGCTATTCTTTTGCCTTTCAGAAGAAAACTTAATTCCTAAAAGATTATCATAGCACTCAAATAAGCTATCATCTGGGAAACTTTGTGAGCAAAATTCCTTCATATATTTATTTGGCAGTATTTAGTGTCCGATTCTAAGTGAGAAGGCTAAGTACAAAGCAACCTGCATCTTAGGAGGGAAGGGCTTGTTGAATGGGGTCTCGGTTACCAAAAGAAACGTCGACTGTGCTAAAGGAGGGAGAGTTACCAAAGCACATAATGGAGTACAACTAATAAATTTACAAGAGTCTTAAATAAATGAAGACTTTCGAAAAAAATAAAATAAGACTAACAATCCTCAAAGAATGATAGATTACTTGGACCACAGTAGTGACTGAAGTAAAAAATATAGTTGGAGATCAAACAAAAAAACAGCTCCGGAAAGGGTCACTCATCAGTAAGGATAGCCTAGTACCCTAATGATAACTCCCTTTACTGTATCACTGCCTTCATGTAGAAAACCACACGCAAACAAAGTTAACAATAAGTTATGCCTGGAGCTACACATGATTGAGTTGAGTTCATTTTAAGGGCAGGTCTTGCAAGAAATATGAGGAGTTTGTGTCAAATACAAAACATGAACTTATTCAAGAAATAATTTGACTTTGTACGTTACGGTTGAATGTAGCCCATCTTCTTAAGAACTAGGTATTGATTCTCGCACTAAACTTGGTTTAATTTAATGTAACTTATAATCATGTGATACTTGTTATTTTCCCAAAATAATGCTGGATAAATGAAAATTAGATGCTTATTGTCTCAAGGATTTGAAAAACTAAGGTCTAAAGCAACTACAGCGGCACTTGGTGTTGGGTCCTCAGCACCTCAAACCAGAAACATGTGAAGAGACTAGTTAGTCGGTTTTTCCTTCACTATCACCCTGGTGGCTTGGCTTTACCTGGCTTGAGTAGTAGAAACAAAACAAAGAAGCAATATAGCTTATATATCTCTTTCCATTAGTATTTTATTGTTTTGAGACAAGTTATAATTATATAGCTCTGGCTAGTCTTGAACTCATGATCTTTCTGCTTTAGCTCCCTGAGTGCCAGATACAGACATGTATCACTGATCCTGGTTGCTATTTTTCATCTAATGAAAAAAATTGAAGCCATGATAAATGTTCTAAGATATTCCATGAATCTCTTTATATACCACGATAGAGCACATACTGATTCATCTCAATTAATCTAAGGACAAAAGAAGCTAAAATGTAAGAAACTGACATTTTTCTTCTCCTTCAGGCACCACCAATATGTCTTATTATTCATTTTTCTTTTATTATTGTGATTTATTAATCTCTCATTTGTTTATTTGCTATTGTCTTCTGATCATCTGCCCTCTCATAATATATATACAACCCAAGTATCTATCACTTTGCTTAATTCATAATAGGTTTTTCAATGAATATCTTCTGGGTTAATTAATGAATCACACAAGAAGAAAATAGAAAAATAATTTGTGAGCTCTGCATCTCCATTTGTTTTTTATTTTACTATTTCATCCCACACATGGAGAATTTTTAAATTAGTCATATTCTAAAACCACATCTCCATCTGTTTTTTTTTTTGATGTATTTATCTAGTCTTCTGTTCATTGTTTGAATCCCAAAGGTACTTAAAATTAAAGGATCGATTTTTAAAGTAACATTCCTCAATTTACTTTGCCTTTTCTGGCCACACTATCTGCAAATGGTGCAAGCATAGGTGTCTGGGTGACTAACCATCTAGATTCATTACATTTATATAGATTTTGGAACTGGTATGTTCATCAGTTTTTAATAGAACCTACATTAATATCTGTTTGTGCTTAGGGTAATTAGATTGTCTTACAATGCTTAGCTTTCTTGCCTCTAAGAAAGCCATGTGTTTATAATGTCATTTACTACATTAGCTTAGTCTTTTACAAAAATATTACGAACATATTAATGTAATTGTTTCATGAGAAAAGTAACAAGGGTACCATATAAGCAAGACACCTCTGTTGCACTAATGTGTTACCTTCAGCACCACTAAGCAGACCCATTCCATAATGCTCAGCCTAATTATTAAAATTAATTCACAAGAACTTATGATAATATTATTTCTACAGAGTTTTAAATATTGACAATAATACACTCAAAACACTACTTGATACTCCATGAGTAAATGACCAGCTTAATTTATATGAAAAATTTATTCAAGATACCTTGGAGTGTACCTCAGGAACTTAATAAATATTATTGGTTTACCAGCACTTTTGCTAATATGTCATGATATATTCTGTGGCAAAGGAATATGTATGGATTAAAAGAAATCTATATTTGCAAAAAATTTAAATGACTCTGTCTAAACAAGAAGACTATTTCATTGTTTCTCCAATTTCTCTAAAGAAGAGAATGCCTTGACAAGCTAATCAATGTGTTGATCATCCTTCATAACATTTCTCCACATTGAAAGAGTATCTGAACCTACTTGTGTAATATGTAGCTCAGTCAACGATAGCCATCCAGCATATTACTGACACCTTCAATCAGTGTGTAATAGTCACTCTTCTCGCTAAAATACTTCTTTCTTCCTTCCTTCTTTCCTCCCTTCCTTCATTTTTTTCTGCCTTTCTTTCTCCCTTTCTCTTTCTCTCTTCCTCTCTTCCTCCCTTTCTTTCTTTCTTTCTTTCTTTCTTTCTTTCTTTCTTTCTTTCTTTCTTTCTTTCTTTCTCTCTCTCTCTCTCTCTCTCTCTCTCTCTCTCTCTCTCTCTTTCTTTCTTTCTTTCTTTCTCTCTTTCTTTCTTTCTCTCTTTCTTTCTCTCTCTCTGTTACTGTGTACTATTGCTATACACTGAGTATATTAGGACACTTTCAGGAATACAGCATTGATCTAACATGAGGAAGTCTCTGCCCTAACCCAGCTTACATTTTGGCAAATGGAGACAAAATATAAAAGTGAAACAAGAAACTAGATGACTGTTAACTGTTATGATATCAATAAAATGAAGAGAGGAAGGAGAAAATAATAATAAAGATGATGAATGTAGAGCTTTCAAAGTGAAGGGAGCTCATGCAAACAAGAAGCAAATACATTGAAGGTATTTGAGAGGGAAAACCTATACGAAGAACAAAAGACTACATTTTAAGGGTAACAAAGAAACTTCAGTATAATTGAAAAATGTTGAGCACGTGGGAGCATTACATAACAGGATTGTGAATGTTAGGTAGAAAGCTATATCTTGTAGAGTCTAGTGAGTATGCAGAGTATACTGGGAAGATAGTGAAAGGTTTTAGTTTAAGTGGCATGTATAGTAAATACTGCTGTGTGTGGAATAGAGTCAATAAGAGAGAAGTTGCAGATTTTTCAGGTAAGTGAGGTAGCTCTTCTTATAAGAAATCATTGAATTCTAGTTATAGTTTGGATATACAGAGACAACAGGACTTGTTGATTGACTGAGCATTCATATTAGAAAATGAATGAAGGATAAGTCTTAGTTGTTTTGCCTGAGTTACTAGGGAGATTATATACAATCCACTCATGGAGTGTGTGTGTGTGTCTGTGTGTGTGTGTATGTGTGTGTGTGTATAAATGAGCAAGCAAGCAGTAATAAAAGATTTTTTTCCTGAAGTTTTCCTAGAAAAGAGTCTAGATATATTACTTAGATGGCTTATAGGCTAATTAAGATTTAATTATAATTTAAACTTTTTTCTCATTTTTCTTATTTTTATAATAGTTATCAAAATCCTTTTGACTTTCCCTTTAACTTGTTTTGTATTTTTTTTATAAAAAATACAAAAGCCAAGTTTTGGATCTTTCTCCAAGGTGTTCAAATTCTAAATTACTATTTTGGATTTCTACTGAGAACACATGATCTTGTACTACCTAATTAACCTTTTATGCCCAGTGAAAGTTATAGATTATGAGATATCAAGTTCTACAAATAGACTTAGAAGAGAATGAAAGAGCAACTTTGGGCTCTTGTAAGTGGGAAGTGATGCTAAATTCAAAGACTAGAATATTTCTTTCCTTAGTTCTGCTTGAAAAGATGAGAAATTTATTCCTAGAACAAACTTGAAAACAGACAGGAACCATTGTCTTGTTGTGCTGTAATTCTACTTTTCTCTTAACTATACACTTTTGGGTATGTCACTTAATTGCTCTAAGCTTTAAACTGATAATCTCAAAAATGGGTCATGATTTGTTCAATTTACCAAAAGGTCCCAGATGTTTTTACTGTCTTAAGCAAGGAATTCATGCAAACTATTCCTGAAAAGTGAATAGATAATCAAACAGGTAATTAAAATAACTTTTTCATGAATGAATGTACACCACTCTCCTCCATTTTAGAATACTCATCATCACTTTAAATTTGCCACATTTTATCCAGATGAACTCATGACAATTTTCACCTTCAGGCCTCGAGACTTTTGTTTTTGTTTTCATTTAGATTGCTGTGTTTAAAGTCAGGGGAAGTCTGTTATCCTCATATGCAGTCTGGAAGGCAAAACAGGCAATGCATGTCACTGGCCATTGCATCTATATGGAGGAAGCTTTCACCTTAAAATTCATCTCTGCTTTTTCTTAAGTAAAACAGCAAAAGGCACCAAATGTCCCCTCTGTAGGTTAATGGCCTCCCAAGAGCAGCCCCAAACACACACCATCTGGAGAGAGGCAAAAAACACAGGAGGCAGCCAGTGACTTCCACCCCAGGGGAGAGCACACTTGTTAGGTTATTATTTCCAGGCTGGAAATTGATCCCCTGTTGATGCCTTGTGTGAGGGTGGAGTTTATTTGATTTTCATTTGCATGTGATTAGTCAGGCATAAGCTAAGTAGGTGCTACTTAAGTCAAGGCAGTCCTCTCCCAACAAAGGAAAGTGATCAGGAGGAAATTCTAAGCCAGAGGCAAGCCATCTCTAAATGAGATTCCACATTGTTTAATTACAGCTACGTCCAGGGCAGCATATACTTATTAAGTTGGTACAGGGAGATTTTGTCTATTTTTTTAGCAGCTATCAAATTAAGTTAACAAAGAGATTCTTTCAAGTCCCAGATCCCAATATCCCTGCATTGTCTACTGCTGATCATTTGTCTTACCCATAGTTTGAGTAAGTTTACCATTAATCATTCAATCCAGCCCAACAAGATCTTACATAATTGATGAGATATTTTTCATCTTCCTTTTGTGTCCCTTTCACTTGTTTTTTTTTTTTTTCTTTTTTGAAAGCAGATACCCAAGAATGGAATTATATATACAATCTTGGGTTCTGTAGGAAATTTCTTTTTGGATATGCATTTTGGAGATGAGATGGTGTTAATAAAAAGTCAGGTACATCTATCTGTGAAGAAGAGACTTAGAAGTCTTTTTAACCCTGGTCATTGATCAAATTATATCACGTAAGTAGGACAACTACATCTCTCCTTCTTACAACATTCCAAACACTGTGCTGTGTGATTTTTCTACAATCTTCTATTTGACCATTCATCATGTATATGGTATAAATATAATGTTTCTCCTTTCATAGTTGAGAAAATAAGCCTAAAAGAATTTAAGTAAATACTGTGAATGATACCAGATTGCTTAAGCATGGACTATTAGACCTCAAGGTGAAATCTTCTAATCTTTGAAATCTTTGAAGGATAATAACTACATCCCTAAGCTCGGAGTCTAGGAAAGCAGCCTACAAATGTTAACTACATTAAATTAAAAAAAAAAAACTTATCTAAAGACCTTCTAGGATTATCTAGTTACCTGCACATAGAATGAAGGCTGACTTCTGGAAGAATCAAAGATATACTAATTTCATATATGATTTTTATTTTTTTCTGTACCACATTGGGGAGAGGCCAAGTTTATTTGATAGTATGCTCCATGACATATGCATACCCCACATTTTATTTATTTTCTTTTAAAATATTTTATTAGTTCTTTGAGAATTTCCTACAGTGTATTTTGGCCACAATTATTCCCCTCTCCCAGATGTACCCTCTCCACCCTTACTTTCTTACCCACTCAACATCAAGTCCAATTTGTTTTGACAAACTTCTCTTGGGCGTAGGTCCTCCCTGCAGTTCGATTGATATACCAGAAGTCACACCACTAAAGAAAACTGGCTCTCTCCCCTAACAACTATCAAATTCCAGTGCTCATCAGCTGGCAATAGGATTTTGGATATTGTCTGGTTTAATCTTGCCTGGACCTCATGAGTGCTGTCACAAACATGGTGACTTCATATGTACAACTTCCCTGTAAGGGTCTTGAAAACACCTATACCTTAAAGTCATCCATCATCTGTGGCTCTTACAATCTTTCTGTCCTTTCTTCTGAGATGAACTCTGAGCTTTTTGAGAAGAGATGTGATATATATATCTCATTTAGGACTGAGCATTGCTGGATCATTTATACTCTTCATATTGACAAGTTAGGAGACTCTGTTAATTGCATGGAGTACAAGAAAATTTTTCTCTGATGAAGGTTGAAAGACATTGATTCCATTTTTACTTGAAAATCATTTTACTATTTCATAAGTTATTATATATATGAGTGGTGTATAGACAGCATTTGAGCCCAGTGCACAATCTTAAATGTCATTCCACAGGAGCAATCCAGATTGTTTTTGACACAGTTTCTTACTGGCTCACTAGACTGGCCTACTTCTGCCTCTGCCTCTATAGGCACTTGGGATGGAAGTAAATGCCCTTATGTTCACATAGCAAACTACCAACAAAGCTATTTCCAAGCCTATACAGTTTTACATATGTTATTCTGAGATATGTGGTATGGTAAAGAGTGTATGAGAAGAAAAGTTTTCTAAGATTAGGTGACAATTGAATCAAAAGGCTAATAATGGAGTCAGAGAAAGAATGCAGGGCTCTGACTTCAACATTTGGTATACTTACCCAATATCTGTGATTTTTTGTATGAGTAAATTAAACCCAGTATCTTATACATACTGTACTGCCTAGTTTTACGTGGAAGAAGGCATCTCAGTTGAGAAAATGCCACCACCAGATTGACCTATGGAAAAGCCTGTGGTACATTTTCTTGATTGATGATAGATGTAGGAGGGCCAAATTCATTGTGGGTGGTGTCACCCCTGGGCTGGGTACTATAAGAAATTAGGCCAAATAAGCCCTGGAGGAAAAAAAATAGGCATTCCTCCCTGACTTTTGCTTCAGTCTTGTCTTCAGGCCCTGACCCTGCTTAAGTTCTTGCTCTGATCTTCACTAGGTGATGGAGTGTAGCCTAAGAGTTGTAAGTTGAAATAAAGCCTTATCTCCCCAAGTAATTTTTGGTCTTGGTGGTATTTTATCACAGCAATAGAAATCCCATCTAAGATGTATACTAAATAAGCACTCCACTACTGAGCTGTGTTACCAATGCTGCTGTATTGTTTTTGATTTTTACCTTTCAAATGTGAGTTGCCAAGTTCCAATGGTGGATGTCAAAGAGTACACTGTAACCAGTTGCTTAGATAAATAGACACATAAGGAAGCTGGGAGAAACAAACAATAAAAGAGATCAACCTTGGTTTTTTCCTAAAGACTAAAATTGACCTAAGTATAATTACTGTGAGTTAATATAGGGGTCACAGAGGTCAAGACCTTAGTTTCACCAGGAGGAGAACTATAACCCAGAAAGGAGTAATGGTGTGGCCAGATATACAGGGAGATAGTAGTAGTAGCAACACTCTGGTCAGAATTCAAATCCTTTGTATCACTATAGTGCTCACTCAGCTATTGAAAGAATAATCCAAATATCTCTACTTGTTTCAGCCTTTGAGAACATTATTTCTACCAGTGTGCAACAGATGTTTTCAAAATATCATACTTAGAAAATATAAATTATTTCAATGTAAGACTGAGGATAATGAAAGTATTTGTAGCATTAGTGTGGTTTTTTTCAGATTGAGAATCAAAAATATTATTACTGAGATCGTATATTTAAAATATTGCTAAAAGAATCTAACTCGACTTCTATCCCACCCAAATCTACTTTGATTAAAGATTTTAAACTGAGCAGCAGTAAGGAAGCTTAAAACAAATCTTAAAGGTGCTTTATGTTGGCCTAGTACAATACCAGAAATGACTGGTTGTCCAGAACAATGTAAAAAAACCCAGCTTACTCTTAGACCCCTACTTTAAAAAAAAATTGTGTTTTTAAGTATTTACTTTACATCCTGCTCACTGCCCTCCTCCTAGTTACCCCTCCCACAATCCTTCCTGGCTTCCTCTACCTCTTCTCCTCTGAGCAGGTGGGACACCCCCCCACTGGTATACTCCCACCCTAGCACTTCAAGTCTCTGTGAGGCTAGGCACTTCCTCTTCCACTGTGGCCAAACAAGGCAGTCCAGCTAGAAGAACCACAGCTTTTGGGATAGCCCCTACTCCAGTTGTTCAGGACCCACATGAAGGTCAAGTTGCACATCTGCTACATATGTGCAGGGAGGCCAAGAGGACTGCTACTCTTTTTTTAAAAATTATTTATTTATTTTTTTTTTGCAGTCCAGCCATTGCTCCCCTCCTGATTCCCCTCCCACATTTCCTTATCCCATTCCTCTCCCTGCTCCCTCCCTTGTTTCTCCCCCTTCCCCACCTCCTCCCAGTCCTCCCCACCCCCTGGGGCCTCAAGTCTCTCAAGGGTTAGAAACAAAGGACTGATACTCTTAATCATGTAAATTTAATTAAGACTCATCCCACTAAGATAATTTATCCACAAATGCATAGTGAATGGTTATAATATATGATTATAATAGTCAGTATCAGATTATCAGTCTGAGATTTTACATTCCCCAAACTGAACTCTTAGCTTCCTTTCCTGAATTCATTCTACCCACAGCCATCCTATTTTAGCATCCTTTTCTTTGCTCCAAATAAAACTGTTGGCAACATCTTTGATTTTTTTTTTTTTTTTTTTTGGTTTTTCGAGACAGGGTTTCTCTGTATAGCCCTTGCTGTCCTGGAACTCACTCTGTAGACCAGGCTGGCCTCAAACTCAGAAATTGGCCTGCCTCTGCCTCCCAAGTGCTGGGATTAAACGTGTGTGCCACCGCCCAGCTCATCTTTGATTGTTTTAGCTGCTGTTCTATAATATAATTTGTCTTGTCAGAAACTTGTGTTGTCTTCACATTCAAATACTTCTTATCACTTCCACTACTACATGAGTTCTTCAACAAATTATTTCAAGCTTTCATTGCTGAAACATCCTTTCAAGTCATTTCTGTTCTTTCTCCTTACTCTTCTCACTAACTTTCACTATAGCAGTAAAATAGAAATCAGATTACCTTTACTTTTAGACAAAGTGAAAGTCCCTTTAGTGTGCTCCAAAGCCCGTTATTTCATCCCCACTCTTACCTAATTCTGACTTTATTTCTCGATTTGGGCCCTCTTTGTAAATTTGATTTGGCCCAAGGCCTCCTCATCGCTCCTTTCTCAAAATATATTTATTGAATTGCACTTGATATACAAGACTACAGACAAATATAGCTGTGCTATTTGATATGGTCTGAATATATGCAAGCACCTCTGATTCAATTATCACAATCAATCCAACAAAAATCCCTACCACCTCTGAGTTCTGCATTGTTCCTTTAAAATAGGAAGCTGATTTCAGTCCCAGAACCATTACATGAGATTGTTTTCTCAGACTGACATACTCTTCCTCCTGAGTGTAACCCAGGATCAGCAGCATCACCATCATTGAAGGACCTGTTAGGAATATACTCTTTTGACCCAATAGAGACCAACTGAAGCAAGATCATTGCAACAAACAATGAACTCTGAAATGCTTTTTACAAGCCTTTTGGGTGGTTATAATGCATCCTTTGAGAATTATTGTTGTGAACTAAACATTTAATCAGTATTAATTTTAACCTTTTAAAATTATTATGTACGGTTTGTTTTGTTTTGTTTTATTTTGCTTTGCTTTTAGTGTAGTCAGCTAAACTTATTATCACAACCCAACTATACAACTTGGTAGGGTTTGTTTTAAGTTTTACATTAAATTGTTAAGAACTTAATATACATAGAATGAATCAGTGCCTTTTTCTTTCACCTGTCTGGTCTCAATGTACTTTTTGTCTGCAGGTATTTCTATCCACCTTTAACAGACACTTTTTGTACTTCCTGTCTGCTGTACTTTTTTCAGGCTGTATTTGCCTTTTTATGTGCTATACTCATAGACACATTAATTCTTATACAACTTCTGCAAGGCCAACCTTATATCTGATCTTGTGGAACACAAAATGAATAATGAAACTTGGAGAATCACTTCCTTTTTATTCTGCATTCCAATTGCAATCAATACCTCAATTTTATTTTTTCTGATGATCACAAAATTGTCTTCCATTTTTATAATTTTATAAATATTTAAGGGCTAAATTTGTGCTTTGTAGGCCACATATAATGCATAGACCTCTAACTATACTATCTGTTGATAGAGAGGTATTCACTACATTCATTTGATTAATTATACACCTGGAACTACAATCCCAGATGTGTCATCACAAAAGTCATGTGAACCAAAGTTCTTGATCTTGTCTTCTTTGAAGCTACTTAGTACTCTTCACTACAATGGAATTTTCAGTGAATTCAAAACTTTCTTGGCCAAATGCATAGTACCATCTACCAACAATCACAGGTCCCTTAGCTGAAGCCCAGCTAAAGAACCTGTTAGAGAAAATTCAAGTGTACTTAGTCAGTATGTGGTGCCAAAGTGAGGGAAGGAGAAAAAAAATCAATATTTACCAAATGGAAGGCACAAGATTTGGCATGAAGTACTCATGATGGCAACTACCTACCAGCATGTGGTAAGAAACACATCCAATGATAAACTGTACCCAACTGTGAATGACCTTTTGTTGATATAAGCTTTCAGTGAGGTAATGGTCATAGAATGGGGCTGGTTGAATTAGTGCTACCGTAAGTAGAATACCGGACCTCTGGCTGCTACAAAAGGGCTACAAGTGTGGGGACAATTCTATTTGCATCTCTAAACTTTAAAATCTGAAATAGGTAGGAATGAAATTCAGAGACAAGTAGGATGAGCAGACAGTGGTAGCTGAAGAGTGAATGTGACTGCACACAGTACTACTGTACTTAGCTACTGAAAGTAGGAAAAGAGTGGCTTTACAGAACAATTCAGCACGGAAACGCACTTCAGTTGCACCATTAAAATATAATATAACAATAATTCCCCTTTCCTATCCTCATTTGCCTCAGTTGCCTTGCTATAACTCCTAGGGTATTAGCAGAAATGGCGTCTCCACTTCATGAAGCTTTGAAACAGTGGTCCTCATCATGTAGGTTGCAACCCCTTTGGGAGTCAAATGACCCTTTCACAGGGAGTCACACATCATATATCCTACATATGAGATATTTATATTACAATTCATAAAGGTATCAAATTAGCAATAAAATAATTTTATAGTTGAGGATCTCCACAACATGAGGAACTGTATTAAAGAGTTGCAACATTCGGAAGGTTTGGATCACATTCTAGAAAACTCTGGGTTCAGTAAAACTGAACTCTGGAAAGCTCTACTCAGCAAAGCACACAGTGTTACTCCAAAACATTTTGAGCACATTTTTTTTTCAATGAGAAAACATGAAATAGGATCTGAAAAGTTATTCAGCTTTTTGCAGTCAGTCTCTCAGACCTTTATCTAATGGCCCTTTGGTCCTTCATAGCCAACAATTCTGAATCTACTTAATTGCCAAATATTCTTCCTGGAATAATTTGCAACTAATTCTTATAGTTTCAGTACTCTAATAGACGCCTGAAAGTAGCCCAGTGGTAGATTTCTTGTGGTTCCATAATAACAACAGCAACAACAACTTAATATATTAAAATGACTCCAGCAATCTGCATTGTAATTTCTAAATCACTGTATGATTTGTAGTCTGCACTTCTTTTGCACAGTGATATCTCAATGCATGAATGCATTTGGAAGGCAAGTTAAGAACACTGAATTCTTGTAGTTCTAGGTTTCACTACATTCGCTACCTTTCTTCCCACTATTTCCCAAAGACACTAACATCTTGAGGATCAATTTGCAAACCCATGTGAATAAGTCATTCTTAAGTATTTAGTTCTGGCATTTTGCTATGCACTGCTGTTGATTGGCATGTGTCTGTTGAATAAAAAGTATCTTATTTCAAAGAAAATAGATGTCAAGTGCACATGTTGAGACATGGTACTTATCTATTTCAGAATTAACAATCTTCATTAATTTGATTTGCTTCAGATTATCAGTTGGTACAAACAAGTTAAATAATTTTTAAATTGAGATGATTAAATATAATAGGGCTATATTTTAAAGGGGAAATAATACCATCAACAACATTAAAGAATTTTAGCATGCAGATTCTGAAATGGCCCCAAATACTTTTTTATTTAAAAAAAAAAGAGAGAGAAGAGAACCAAACAAACCCAAAATAGCCTTATCTAAAACTTCTCATGAAGAAAATCTGTCTTCACATAAACATAACTTGTTAAATCAGGCCAAGTCAACACACCCTGTGAATCAGAACATAATGTCTTATGGCACCTGGACATTCTAAGATTGAAATAATTCTCTGTATATTTGAATGTCTTGACAGGATGGTCAGCTGTCTCCGCCCATTTGGACAAGTGTAGCATTAAATTACCTCTCATTTTAGTTGAACGAGGAAAGTCTTTTTGCTTTCAAGCAAATCCTTACATTTTAGTATCTGCTCATAGTGTTGCCCACATTTATGGAATAAATATTTCCATTTCATTTTAATTTCATATCATTGGAGAATAATAGAGACAGTGTAGTTATTGGCCACAGTTGTGTTAATGTGTTACATGTAACCTTAAGAATTACGCTGTCAAGTCCACAGAACAAGGGTTCCTGATTTTTGCCTTACAATCTGGATACAAATTAAATAAGGGATTTTATTTAAAATTCAGACAAATTTAAGTATTATGTTAAAGGATGGCTTTGAAGTAATAAAGATTAACTCAAATAACAAAATTATACTTTAGAAATGACAGAGGATAACAAAAAATAATTTTGGCATCATTTTATGAAACACAGAGATTTTTTTCTGACTCTGAATTTTTACATATCCCTATATTACATATAGTATCCCTTTGCTATCATTGTAATACAGATTTGCTTCCCCTCCCTGTAAGACAGAAAGTGTGTTTCTGTCCTCATAAAAGTATAAAAAGGTTTGTGCAGTTGAGTGCTCACTGAACAAAAGCCATGATTGTTTATGTCCACTTGGGTCAATAGTTATCATAGTTCAAATGTGACAGAGCATGGGAATGCATGGAAGGAGGAGGCTTCTGCCAGACAGCTCCTAAGACAAAATTGCTATAATGTATTTGCTTTTTGATTTTATTGTGGTTCACTGTTGATACACTGTAAAGAAAGAGTCCTTCAGTGCATTTGAAAACAAGAATTGTGCCATGTAAAATACTGGGGAATTCTTTCATTCAACACCCACTCCAGCATCTGACAATTTAGGAAGCAACAAAGAGTTCTTACACTTAGAGCTAGCGTATATTTATTCATCTTGTTATCAACAGCCAGATTGTGCAAAATGAGAAGTCAATGTTGAACTAAATTGGCTAGTAAACCTTGGAATCAAAATTACTCAAGAAAGGCTTGCTGAATCTATTTAGCAAACTCCAAATAGAAGTATAGAAGGTATAAAAGACGACACCAAGTCCCATAAAAATAACAAAATCTTTTAATACATTTGCAGAAAGGAAATTCACTGCCTTCATTCTCATTTCATCATGAGTACAGGGGTGTTAGACAGGAAGTGGGTTTTATAGAGTAAAAGAGGCAAGATTGAAACAATGTCTGATTGGAAATTATCCTGTTAAGAAGTGTTTGCTATAAATAATGCTGCTATGAACATGGTGGAGCATGTGTCCTTATTACATGATGGAGCATCTTTTGGGTATATGCCCAGGAGTGGTATGGCTGGGTCCTCTGGTAGAACTATGTCCAATTTCTGGAGGAACCGCCACACTGATTTCCAGAGTGGTTGTACCAGTTTGCAATCCCAC
>JADRCD010071297.1:0-13267 GCA_019843815.1 Montemys delectorum | reverse complement strand
GCCTATTCCCTTGGGTGACACTCTGACTTCTGTCCCCTCTCCTGGTGCCTGTGATGTCAATTAAAGAATTCTTCAGTTTATAGCAAGTGTAAGGCAAAAGATAGACCTAGTGTATTGCCAAGAAAGCAGAGTGAGAGTGGACTACAAATGGAGACCACTGTCCTGTGTGCAGCCCAGCCGCATGCGTGTGTACATGGGTGTGGTGGAAATGCAGGCTTTAATTTCAAAGCTAATACTTTTATCCACTGAGCCATCTCCCTGGCCCATCTTTAGAACAAATTCACCATTCACTGAGCAACTTTGTTCTGTCCAGTGATGGATAGACCTGTATAGAGTGACAATTGCCCTATCACAGAATAGCATGTCTTTAGTCTTCAACAGAAAGCCCCTGGCCAGCCATCTGTCTCCAGGATTAGGGCTCCTGATGCCAGTTATCAGCAATTATCTGTTAATAGCCTTGTCCTCTGTGTGTGGCCTTGTAGCCAGTCCCAGATGTCCCCTCTCGTTCCAGAGTCAGAGATAAGCCTCGGGTACCATTCTTCTAACCAAGGCTTGGTACAAGTCTAGCTCTTCCAGCTCTTTTCTACAGGCTGCTGGCTATGAGGGAGGGGTCCAGCCTGGTACCCTCCAAGGCCACTGATACCTAGCCAGTTCTGAGGTCGGGGATCCAGACTCTGTCTCCTAGTTTTGGGTTGTTATTATATTGTGGAATTTTATTGTGGTGGTGGTGGTAGTTTGCCTGTGTTGTTGTTGTTGTTTACATTTTCGTCCCCTCCCCAACACCTCCCCATCCCCAACAGGATTTTACTATGAAGCCCTGGCTAGCCTGGCACTCACTATATAGTTCAAGCAGGACTCAATCTTGGTACAGTCCTCTTGTTTCTGCTCCTTAAAGACTATAGTTACAGGCTTGGGCTTTCCCTGTCTATTAAATGGGAACACCGCCTGCAGGGTCAGGGAAGGACTTGATGAGTTCAGGTCCAAGAAATACTGAGACAATAGATTGCCCATGCGAAATCAGGAATTTCTCAGGGCTGGTGAGATGGCTCAGCAGGTAAGAGCACTGACTGCTCTTCCGAAGGTCATGGGTTCAAATCCCAGCAACCACATGGTGGCTCACAGCCACCTGTAATGAGATCTGACACCAGATCTGACACAGTGTACTTATACTAAATAATAAATAAATAAATAAATAAATAAATAAATAAATAAGGAATTTCTCTAATAGTATATAGTGTGGTTGGGGAGTATATGACACTTGATGTCAAGTATCTTCCTCAGTTGCTCTCTACTTTATTTTTATTTATTTATTTTTTTTCGAGACAGGGTTTCTCTGTATAGTCCTGGCTGTCCTGGAACTCACTCTGTAGACCAGGCTGGGACCTTGAACTCAGAAATCTGCCTGCCTCTGCCTCCCAAGTGCTGGGATTAAAGGCGTGCGCCACCACCGCCCAGCCACACTTTATTTTTTTTAAATATTTATTTATTTTATGTATGTAAGTACACTGTATCTGTCTTCAGACACACCAGAATAGGGCATCAGATCCCATTACAGATGGTTGTGAGTCACCATGTGGTTGATGGGAATTGAACTCAGGACCTTTGGAAGAGCAGTCAGTGCTCGTAACCACTGAGCCATCTCTCCAGCACCACTCTCCACTATTTTTTTGAACTAGAGTCATTTCACTAAAATGACCTTGTGGATTCCAGTGGGCTGGCCAATGAGCTCTTGAGGTCCTCCTATCTCTGATACCCCAACTCAGGGTTATAGATTCACAACCCCCACACTTGGCTTTACATCTGCTCTGAGAATCAGGACTTGTGTGCAAATACTTTACTGACCAGTCATCTCTCTAGTCTCATTTCCTTATTTTTAAAACCTCTGTCTCACGTGGAGGGATCGAGTCTGGAAGGAGCCCCAGCAAGACGCTGAAGAATCATGACCCTTTCCTTTTCTCAGGCTGGACATGTTCTTGGGTAGGACTCGGAGGAGCAGCGTGTGGTCTAAGTAGGAGGGCACCTCTCGGCAGGATTTTTCTCTTTTCCCCTTCAGTCTTCCTGCTTGGAAAGACTCCAGAAATTATCAAAGGTTCAGGGAGTTGGGGGTGCCTGAGGACTTCAGGGGTCTTGTTCTGCTTGGGGTCACTCCAGGACACACTCTGAAATTTCTGTTTTCTTTTTTGTGCTTGCAGAACGATATCTCAAAGTACATTCTACTTCCACTTTAACAACCTACTCTATGCCCGAGGCCGAAATGATACCTTCTTGTGCTATGAAGTGAATAGAAAGGACTGTGACTCACCTGTCTCCCTTCACCAAGGGGTCTTTAAGAAAGAGGTATCAGGTTGGGGATATAGCTCAGTTGGTGGAACGTTTACCTAACATTCATGAGAGTCCTGGGTTTGGTCTTTGGCAGCATAGGAAAACCAGGCATGGTGGCTCACACCTGGAATCCTAGCACTCAGGAAGTGGAGACAGGAGACCTAGAGGTTCAGGTCCATCCTTGTTTGAGGCCAGCCTGGGTTGGGTGCAATCTTATCTAAATAAACAAACAAACAAATAGTAAATAAATACCAAAGGCCTGCAGAGGTGGCCCCAAGGATAAAGCACTTTCCACAAAAGCATGAGACTCAGAGTTTGGATGTGCAGAATACATGTAAAGGCTAGGTGAGCCTAGAGGCCAGTTATATTCCTGACCTATGGGAGGCAGAATCAGGGAAACCTCAGAGCAAGCTGGCTCACAGGGTTAGCAGTGTCGGCAAGCTCTGGGTGCCATGCAGGACCCTGCCTCAACGTGGAGAGGGAGCAAGACATCCAGGGTCAATTTCTAGCCCTCTAGGAACACACTCACTAGCACACAAATGTTCCTACCATGTGTGTGTTCCTACACACACACAAAACGCTAAATAAATAGATTGCCCAGGGCTTTCTCACAACAGGTAGGAGCTAAGCCCATTGAGAAGGCAGAGGCAGGGTGTGGTGGCACACACTTCTAGTCTCACAGCTCTGAAAACAGAGGCAGGTATATCTCTGTGAGTTTGAGGCTAGTCTGGTCTACATAGTCACTTCCAGGCCAGTCAGGAGTATCACAATAAAACCCTGTCTCAAAAAATAATAATGATGCTGGACAGTAGTGCCCCCATGCCTCTCAGCACTGGGGAGGCAGAGGCAGGCAGATCTCTGAGTTCAAGGTCAGCCTGATCTACAGAGAGAGAGTTCCAGGATAGGCAAGGCTACACAAAGAAACCCTGTGTTGAAAAACCAATAGATAAATACATAATAATAAAAAAATTTTAGGGCTGGTGAGATGGCTCAGTGGGGGAGAGCACAGACTGCTCTTCAGAAGGTCATGAGTTCAAATCCCAGCAACCACATGGTGGTTCACAACCACCCATAATGAAAGCTGACACCCTCTTCTGGTGCTGTCTGAAGACCAGCTGCAGTATATGTACATATACTAAATAAATAAATCTTAAAAAAATAAAAATAAAAAAATTTTAAAGGAAAGGAAATTACTGTGTATTGCACACGTACTGTAAATGTAACCTCAGATGAGTCACATTTCAAGGACTCAGTAGCTACCCTTGGCCAGTGGTTCCTTCAGGGGTCTTCTTAGCCTGTGTCCTCCACAGCAGATGTGGCAGACAGGTAACCAGCCAATCCCCCAGTGAACCTGGCTTTAACAGGGCTCAGAGTGCTAGTGAGAGAATACAGAATTAGTTCTAAATCCTGAATGGTGAGGGATTCGGAAATTAACAAAGAAGATGGGGAGGGACGGAGACACCCGGCGGAGATGCCCTCCATCCCCTACCCTCCCCTCCCATCAAGAGTTCCCCTTTCGCTCCCAGGGTGATGACCACGCTGAACTCTGCTTTTTGTACTGGTTCCATGATCAAGTACTGAAAGTCATGTCCCCGAGGGAAGAGTTCAAAATCACCTGGTATATGTCCTGGAGCCCCTGCCTCGTTTGCGCAGAGCAGGTAGCCAGGTTCCTGGCCACACACCACAACCTAAGCCTGGCCATCTTCAGCTCCCGCTTCTACTACATAGAGAACCCAAACTACCTGCATAAGGTTTGCAGACTGATTCAGGAAGGAGCCCAGGTGGCTGCCATGGACCTACCAGGTGAGGAATGCGCACCAGCGCTATAGGAGGGCATGTGGGTCTGCCATACAGTGAAGGGTGTGTGCCCAGAGGACCAGCCTTGAGGGGCCATGGAGACACTGCTGGGCCCTAACTGCCTTCTCTCCTCTTCTGACTCAGAATTTAAAACGTGTTGGAACAAGTTTGTGGACAATGCCGGCCAGCCATTCAGGCCTTGGGAGAGACTGCGTAAAAATTTTAGATACCAGGATTCCAAGCTTCAGGAGATTCTCAGGTGAGGGGCTTTCTTGTGCTTGACTACCTTCCTTCCTCCTCCCTCCTCCCAGACCTCTTCTCTCTCAGAGGCCCTCTCATAACTAGGTTACCTCCCATAACCTAGTATCTCCCATCATTGAGTCCTGCCACAAGCCAAGTGTCTAAGCATGAAGACTGGGAGGTAGAGAAACCCCATCAAGGCAGTCTTGAGAGGCTGGAGGGATGGCTTAGCGGTTAAGAGCACTGGCTGCTCTTCCAGAGGTCCTGAGTTCAAATCCTAGCACCCACATGGTGGCTCACAACTGTCTGTAACTCCAGACTCAAGGGAGCCTCACACATACATATACGCAGATACGCAGGAGGCAAAGCACCAGTGCACATAGGGGGATATATATATATATATATATATATCTTTTTTTTTTTTTTTTTTTTAAAGGCAGCCTTGGGTGCCTAGAGGAAGGGAGGAGCTGCCAGGTCCCTAGTTGCCAGGACATTACCCCTAGATGCTCTGATAGCCCACCATGCTCTCCAGGTCAGAAAGGCTAACAAGCAGTTTTTCTTGACGTTCTCCCCTGCCCTATAGATGGTCCTTCTTGTTGAGTCTCTGTGTACTGTGTCCCTCCATCCAAATTCCCTCTTCCCACAAGTCTGTTTTTGACTTTGAATGAGGACCCACCTAAGTGGCCGGCCTCCAAATACTGGCTCCATTCTGAGTCTTGAGGCGTAGGGGCCTTGAACTTGTGCTTCTCACATGGCTAAGAGGCGTCTTTATGGATGGGGAGCACAGAGTCCTTGCTCTGGTTGCCAGCAACCCCAGGAGAACCCCTGACCATACCCTGGCACTCTCTTCCATTTTCCAGACCTTGCTACATCCTGGGTGATGTGTTAGAATGGCGAGTCGCATCAGAACATACCACACACTAGGCCCAAACAGTTCCACGTGTAAGAGGTTTAATTGAGAGGGAGAGAGGGGGGCAGTAGTGTGGAAAGAGAGGGAGGGGGAGAGAGAGAGAGATGGAGGAATGTTCCCCATATATATATGGGTTGTGACATAGTGGCCACAGATAAAGGTGAGCTCAATGGATTCTGGGAATATGGTGGCTGTTGCCCTGGCAACAGGTCTTTGGGCCTGCCCATGCATCACCACAGGCTTTGGATGCTAACACTGGGCCCTTCCAGTTATTCACCCACCCTGTCAAATGTCTATCTAACAAAATGTCTCCCAGAGATGAGGTTCTTGGTGGAGTGCAGGTGAGCCCTGGGGACTGAACAAAACAGAGTGGCAGGGTACACTTATGTAAGAGGCTGGGGGAGGAGCATTGAGGAATGAGAGGGCGTCAGGAGTAGGAGCCAAGGGGCTTAACCCCCGCTGGGAAGGAGGGTGACAGAGCTCCTTCGCTCAGGCACTCGAATACTGGATTCCACCAAGAGAAATTACCTCATAAGTGGTAAGAGAGGACTCGACACACTGTTTAGGGTTTGAATGCTTTATGTCAGTGTCCGATATAACTACACATAGCATACAATATGTTATCAGAGCAAAGAGGATAAAGGCTAAGGCAATTGTCTTAGTTGGGGTTTTTTAGAGTCACAGAACTTAGTCTCTATGTAGTAAAGGGATTTATTGATGATTTACAGTTTGTAGTCTAACTCCCAACAATCAACTCCCAACAACAGTCACGGCAGCAGCTGTGAATGGAAGTCCAAGGATTCAGCAATTGCTCAGTCCCACAAGGCAAGCAGGCGAAGCAGAGAGAGCTTTCCTTCTTCCAATGTCCTTATATATGTCTCCAGCAAAAAGTGTGGCCCAGGTTAAAGGTGTGTGCCACCACACCTTTAACCCCGGATGACCTTGAACTCATAGAGCTTTCTATGTTAATCCTGTGGGATTTGTAGCCAGTATTCCTCAAGGTCTCTATGCCAAGATTCAGGTCAGAAACTTGTATCTCTCAGCCTCCAGATTAGGGCTACAGGTGGGCCTTCTAATTTTGGATTGTAATTTATTTCAGACGTAGTCAAGTTGACAACCAGGAATAGCCACTACAGCAATAAAATAGCTAAACATTTCATTTTACTGCATATTACAATTTCACTTTTCTGCCTCTTGGAGTAAATACGACCTGACAGTGACCCTTGAAGCAGGCTCAGCTATCTCTGATGCAGGGTGTGGCGTTCCCGAAGTGAAAGTAGCTCAGCTATCTCTCAGCTGGAAGGTGGTGTTCTCAGGCAGCGAGCAGGCTGTGCTGTCAGTGAGGGGTTCTGGAGAGTTAGATTTTGACCACGTAGTCTGAGCTTCACCTCGGAGATTCTGGTGGTCTCGGATGGTTTCTGGTTTTTGTGGCAGAGTTTTGAGAGTTTTCAGGAGGTTCACATCAGCAGCCATGGCTACTGAGATGGAGATGATAATTCACCTCTATGCTGTCTTTTTAAGGTATTTTTGACGTCACCCTTAGGCCACGGCAGGTGCACACCTACATCATACACACACACACACACACACACACACATACACACGCACACGCGCACGTACACACACACATACACACGCACACACGCACGTACACACACACACACACACACACACTAATAATAATAGTAATGATGATGTTGTTGATGGTGGTGGTGGTGATGATGGTGATGATGATAATAAATACGTTTTGTGTTTTGTTTTGTTTTTTTTTTAAGAGTAAAAGGCCAGCCCAGAGGAACAGCCAGGGAAAGCACCTCTGGCAACTGGGCAGGATGGGAAGTGAGACTAGGAGGCAGGGATTTGGGGGAAGCTCTGGAGAGTAAGCTCATAGACTGGCTGTGGACAATAGCCCTTGGCTTCCCCCGCCATTTAATAACACCATGAGAAATAAGAGCTCAGCTTGACCCAGATGACTAAACTTGTTACAGCAAGAGAGGAGCCAAGGCAGGATGGAGGGTAAGAGGGAAGAGCAGGAGGCCTGCCAGAGACTCCTGTCCTTGTGAGAGCCAGGCCCTGAGGTGACAGCCTTCACAGCCTTCTTTGTATTTCTAATCTGAGGATCCTTGATTGGGTCTTGCTGAAGTAGGTTGAAAGCTTCAGGAAAGTGAACTTGAAGTCTTTGTCCTTGTATTTTAGACCTGGCAGGCTCTGTGGGAGTCACCTCTTCCCCACCCCCAACTCCTCCGCTCTGGCTACATTCCTGGGAACAATGGGGGCCACAGAGGAGGGCAGCTGGAGGATGAGGGAGCACAGCCAAGCAGACCTGGCCAGCCCTCCAGCCATGTTGTTTATTTGCTGTGTGACCTTGAGAGACAGTCTGAGACCTCTTCTGAGAGGTCCCTCCATTCCTTTATTGTTGGGGTGGCCATAGGGCAGAAGGTGTTACCTTCTCTAGGGCCCAAGCCCAAGAGGAATTCCTGTGTCCTGAACTATACTAAATGCCAGTGAGGGGCGGGGGTGGGGGGGGAGGGGGGGACAGCCAGGAGGACAGAGGCTCAAATCTCGAAATTAGAATACTGAATCTAAAATGCTCAATGCAGACTGCTCCACACTGTCCCTGTTCCTGTCCCTGTCTCTCTCTCTGTCTCTCTCTCTGTCTCTCTCTGTCTCTGGGCTCAAGGTCCCACCCATCCTAGGTAAAACACCCACTATGCTAATCTTTTGAGCTAGTAGAGACAGGTCTCTTGCTAATTCCTAGGAGTGGTTTACACACACACACACACACACACACACACACACACACACACACACCCGCAGTACTTGACTAAGAATGAGGATTCTACTTGACCTTGCCCTGGGATAAGTCTCCCATTCCGTAAGCTTCAATGTCCTATTCCTTTCATTATTTCCCTAACAATGCCAGAGGCAATTAGTCTGGATGGGTAACATTCTTTATGAAATTCCAAGTCAGGGTTTGGCTAAGATGTTGGAACCTTGGTAAAGGTCAGAGAGCAATGTCCAATTTTGTCTAGCCATTAATTAAATCATATCTTGGTGGGCACCTAGCACGTGAGTTTGCAAGGACATTATTTGGGCTACCTCTGAGTTAGGGGTGCCAGGAGACAATGCAGGGTCAGGAGACTGGCTTCCTTGAAGCTTTTGCCTCAAATACTGCTGTCACGAAAAGTCTGCGTGGCAGAGAGACGTCTCCCTGGTACTAGTAGATGTGGTCACACACAGCTGCTCTAGGAGCACAGTCACAAACCAGGGACTTTCCCAGGGCCATAGGCCCCCTCAAGAAAAGGAAACAAAGGGCTGGAGGGATGGCTCAGCCCTTAAAGGCTAGGCTCACAACCCAAAATATAAGAAAAGGAAATAAAACCCCAAATGGTGCCTCTTGTAGCACAGAGGTGGCCAGAAGTAGCCACTTTGTATCTCCTCTCAGCCCTGGTTCCTTCAGAAGGCCCCACTGCCTCCCCACTTCTGTGCTTTTAGGAGCTTTGCTTTAAATTTTTTCATATGTATTTTTACATATGAAAATTTTAAATCAGTGTACAAAATAATGAGTTTAGTTATTGTATTTTCACAAATATACATTGATGTAGTTGTTGCACGCGCGCACACACACACACACACACACACACATGCTCACATACATACACTCACAGAAGCCACTGCATAAATAAAAATGAAATCTTTTTAAAAGGACCTGCCTAATGCTAGGTGTGGTGGCACAGAGCTTTTGTTTGTTTTTGGTATTTTTTGTTGAGACTGCTTCTGCCTCCAAAGTGCTGAGATTAAAGGCATGGGCGTGGGCATGGGCTACCACCGAACTTCTACAGTAGTATAAAGGGGTGAATCTCTTACGAGTTCAAGGCTAAACTGATCTCCTGGTGAGTTTTAGGTCAACCAGAGCTGCACAGTGAGACCCTGTGCTTTTTAAAAACAAAGAATCTGCCTGGTGGTCACAAAAGCATGAATCCGTGAGCCGTTTACTGTTGGCACAGAGCTGTCCTGCATATCTTATCACCATGTGCTTTGGATGTTGTAGGGCTCCATCACAAACAGCGGTTCTCCCCATGTTCTGGCTGCCCTTTTTGGTCCTTATCATTCTGGGTTTAGGCTCATAAGCTTTGGTGGTTGTATCACTGAAGGATAGCTTGTTGCACCAGGCTTTTTATGCACTGCTGATACATAACGTTCCAGTGTGTGACTGGTCCCATTACTGTTTGTTATGTGTGCGCTCATGCATGCCTGCGCCCACGCCCACACTTTGACGGTTGGGGAGGGGCTTGGTCTCACATCAGTCTTCAGATTACAGAATGTTACGGTCCAGCAAGATCTGGCAAAGATAAGAAAAGTTGGGAGACTGCAGAGAAGGCTCAGTGGTTAAAAAAAAAAAAAAACACCAACTGCTCTTGAAGAGGGATGTTGTGCTCACACCAGGCAGCTCAAATTGCCTGTAGCTCCAGTCTCAGGAGCTTTGACAACCTCTTCTGGCCTCCCTGGGCACGTGCATACATGTACACATACCCACCTCCCCCAACCCAATCCCTACATCACTAAAAATAAAAGCTAAAATCTTTTTGAAAAGAAAGAAAAGCCATTGATCTAGGATGATGAACTTAACCTTAGGCAGGAGGGGGGTGAGAATGCAGAGGCTCAAAACCCTGACATTATTCTGTATTTGTCCTTTTGCATATAGAAGGTGTATGGTTCCCCCCTGAAAAGATGGGGCTACTTTCTCCTGGAGAACCAGAGAGGACAGGGGTGTAGACTGGAATGGAAACTTGCTTTTTGGTCTGGTGCTAGCAGGGTGGTTCCCAGATGGTCTGGCCTCTTCATCCTGTGAGCTAGGGAGGGACGCGTCCCTTCAATAAACCTCCCTACAAAACAAACAAAGGGTTCTCTTTTGTCATACCCCCCACCCCACCCCCACCCCATACACACACACACACACACACACACACACACACACACACACACACGTCATTTCTGTTTGTAATCTTGGGAATCAGCCCTTATCTGCCTGGTATTTAAGATGGAATAGTGTCCCTAGGTTTGACATTTATTCAGTAGCTTCCCTTCAGCAGGCCCATTTTTCATTTTGAGAGATAAGTTAGAAGAGTTGGGACAAAAATGTGGCTACCCAAGATACCCCTGCCTTCTTAGGACCTTAAGAATCTCACCAAACTTTACATGCTACATGCGGTGAGTTGTTGTTGTTGTTGTTGTTTTGTTTTGTTTTTGTTTTTTTCGAGACAGGGTTTCTCTGTGTAGCCCTGGCTGTCCTGGAACTCACTCTGTAGACCAGGCTGGCCTCGAACTCAGAAATCCACCTGCCGCTGCCTCCTAAGTGCTGGGATTAAAGGCGTGTGCCACCACTGCCTGGCTGTTTTGTTTTGTTTTATTTTGTTTTTAAGGTTTTTTTTAAATTTTGTATTTATAAATGCCTTGCCTGCACTTATGTAAGTTCACCTGCATACACTACCCGTAGAGGGCAGAAGAAAAAGCTATGAGATACCTTGAAACTGGAGTTATAGACGGAGGCTAGCTGGCCACCATGTAGTTGCTGGCAACCAAACCTGGGTCCTTTGCAGGAGCAGCAAGTGCTCCTAACCACCGGAGGCCTTCAGATGACCCTCTAGTACCAACATGTAGTGACTTTTTATATATTTGAATCTTGACAGAGAAGCAGGAAAGCCAGAAAACAGAGGATTTCAAGACACTTAGAGAGGGCAGGGATGAGGAAGATGGCTCAGGAAGTATGAACATTTGCTTTGCAAGCACAAAGACCTGAGTTCGAATTCCAGTAACCATGTAAAACAGTTGAGCAAAGCTACATATGTTCATAGCCCAGCACTGGGTGCTGAAGATGATGACCCAGGAGCCTACTGGCCAGCCATCGTAGACTGAATGAGGAGCTTCCAGTTCAGGGCATAAAATTCCCAGTGTTCCGCTCTGGCCCCACATGGACACACAGAGAAGAAAAGATGTACAATGGAACCATGCAGGGCCTGGTGACATTACACAGGAAGCTGGGTGCCTTTAGAGTATGAAAGTCAGATTTGTACCAGTTTCAAATAAAGCATCCTAGTGGTGAGTCATAAAAGGACAGAGGGTGATTGCTCTGTGACAGGACTCTGGGCTCTCACAAAGTGTCCCCTTGGAAGGTAAAGGCATTACCCTATAGCAATGTCTTACTTGATAGAAGGCTTCAGGCACAGGGCAGCCTGCACATCTGTGAGGAAAGCGTACCAGCCAGTGGAAGTGGAGTTTCCAGCAGAGACCACAGGATTAGAGCACAGATTCACTCTAGACAAGCTGCCCCTGCCAGCCCTGCCACACTCTGAGATCAGCAGTTGTGGGGATAAGAAAGAGGAGAGTGCTTCGCAGCCTGTTAGCCACAGAGATGGGAAAGAACGGGAGAGAGGGCCATAGGACATACAGACTTATCCACAATGAGCTGAGCCTCCAGTATTTCAACCAGGAAAAGAAACAAGAGGGAGAAAACACCCCCTTTTCCCAGGCCTTTTGGTACAACCAAAGAATTGCTTTGGCCAAGAACCACTAGTTGCCAGGGGGAGGAAGGAGACCCTTTGACTGGGAAGTCTGTTGAGCCTGGGTTACTCATCCCTGAGAGCTGCGTTGTCTGTGAGAACATGTTTGGTCCACACAGGAGTAAACCTGGCCAGGCCCCATCAGGTGGCTCTGAGTCCCAGGATTAAGAGAAAGTCCCAGAAGAATCTATACCCCCACTCCCAGGTCAATGACGAGTGCACGGGGACATAGACCCCTTTAGGTTCCACTGGGGAGTGGCCCTGGCTAGAGAGAGATATCACGTGTTTGTTAGTATATATGCCACTCGCCATGGGCTTCAGGTGAAGAGGCCATGTTGGGATGTGGGGACAGGTTTATGATGGACAGTTTGATGATGAACGTGTCAGAAGCCCCTGTATTGCTCCAGAGTTGGGTTAAGAGCAGGCTGAGCCCAGAGGTCGCATTTCCTCACCTTTGTTTATCTTCTTGTTTTTTTTGTACAATAGCCAAATAAGTCTGCTAAGAGAAGAGGTGTTTTACTTGCAGTTTAACAACAGCAGCTGGGTCCAGCCAATCCAGCATCGATACTACCGCAGGAAGCCCTACCTATGCTACCAACTGGAGCAGTCCAATGGCCAAGAGCCACTCAAAGGCTGCCTGCTAAGCAAGGTACCAGACGGGTTCTCAGAGCTAGAGCAAGAGGCAGCCAGGGACTTCCCCCTGCCCCTCCAAGTCATCACGAACACCATGAGGGTCCCAACCTTCAGTTCCTCTTTCTTACTCAATGGGGCTCACTCTTTCTTGCTTGCCCCGAATTGTTCAAGGTTGTTCCCTTGCATAGCACATGCTTCCTGCCTCGCCTGATCCACTCCATGTTTGACCATCCTCCTGGGTCTGCTTTTTTACTCCCTTGAGGAAACAATGAACTACACACACTACAGTGGCCTCTTCACTGCTGTCTCCCATGCGGCCTGTCCTTCCTTTTCACTATAACCTGCTCTTCAGTTAAAACGCCTTTGAAAAACTCTCCCCGAACTCAGTGGCGTACCCCTTTAATCTAGGCATTCAGGAGGCATTCAAAGACAGCTTGGTTTACATGAGTTCCAGGGTTGGCATCCTCAAGTGAGGTCATAGCACCTTTACATGGCTACTGGAATTCGAACTTAGGTCTTTGGGCTTGCAAAGCAAATGCTCATACCTCCTGGGGACCATGACTTGAAAGTGCCATCTCTTTGCTAAACCCTTTTCTCTGGGCACCTCTGGTATTCTTGTCCAATTTAGAAAAGACTGTGGAGCTTTGGGAATGTGGAGTTAGTGGCTGAATACAGAAAAGAGGGGTTCTTCCTGTGCTGGGCAAGACATTAAGAAATTCACATGCCGGGCAGTGGTGGCACGCCTTTAATCCCAGCACTTGGGAGGCAGAGGCAGGCGGATTTATGAGTTCGAGGACAGCCTGGT
>JADRCD010071296.1:0-12139 GCA_019843815.1 Montemys delectorum | reverse complement strand
GGTGAAGAAAATGTCACAAGCAAAAATAAGCCTCTCTTCCCTACTTAAAGGGAATAAAAAATAGGAATGAAGATCCTTCTCTCTTAGACATGTAGAGCAGAGAGGAGCCTGAATAGGCCTTGCCACCACCAGCTCTTTATTTTAGTTAACTCCTTCTCATGTCATTGTGTATTTCTCTCCTTCTCTTTATTAATTTACTATTAATATCATTCAGACTCCTTGACATGGTGAAGCATATTTCTCCTCAACATTCAGCCTGGACTACATGGTAAATTCAAGCTCAGCCCATACTGTGTAGTATGATTCTCTCTCAAAACCTACCCCCAAATCAATCACCACAAACCAAAATGACATTTTAACTGTTTCTGTAGGTCTGCATTGTCTTATGAAGGCTCTCATGCCCAATGAAACTGACAGTACATAAGTGTATATACCCAAAGCCTGGGCTTCAATCCCTAGCACTCAAGTCCAAATTACACAGACAACTAAATAAAAAATAAGTAAATACATGAATAAATGTGTATGCTTTTCTTTCACTAGTCTGTCTTAAGTTTTGAACCCTGGTCCCTGCCTGTGAAACTAACATAAGCAAATGAAAAGAACTGCTTGCCTTGTGTCATTTCTTTTCTTCTTTCTTTTTTTCTGTTTTTGTTTTTTTGAGACAAGGTTTCTCTGTGTAGCCCTGGCTGTCCTGGAACTCACTCTGTAGACCAGGCTGGCCTAGTTGAATGCTTCTTCATTATCTGTTACAGCTGGCAAACTCACGGCACTCTGGTAAGAGTTCTAAGCTGGATATAGTAGCTATTGATGCATGCCTTTTATTCCCACCACTCCGGAGGCAGAGGCAGGTAATTTTCTGCATGTTTGAAGCCACCCTGGTTTACAGAGCAAGTTTCAGGAAAGCCAGCTATTTAGAGAGACCCTGTCTCAAAACATATAAACAAACAAACAAACAAGAAATAAAAGAGAATCTGGCTCAGGTACAGTATAGTTGTCTTGAATCCTTGCAT
Source organism: Montemys delectorum (assembly GCA_019843815.1). NCBI lineage: Eukaryota > Metazoa > Chordata > Mammalia > Rodentia > Muridae > Montemys > Montemys delectorum. The sequence goes on along the minus strand of JADRCD010071296.1, from coordinate 11,129 downwards.
TTGAAGGTGGAGGCAGCAGGATCACGAATTTGAGGACAGTCTCAACTACACAGTGGTTTTGAAGTCAATCTAGGTACATGAGATGTGAGAGCCCGTCTCAATGGACAAATGAAACCAAAACAAATGAATTCGGTTATGGTACACATTGAGTGTGAGTTTTCAAAATCTGTAAGTTAAATACCAAACATTCGAACAATATAATATTGTATAGTCATAAGGGCCATGTTAAAATAATGTGCATGAAAAACTATTAACCCATCATTAATGGAAAATTTAAGTTAGAGACAACCAGGTAAAATGAGTAGGTTTTGTTGTTGTTGTTGTTGTTGTTGTTGTTGTTGTTGTTGCTAGCTATTTGTTTTTGAAACAGGGCCTCATTTAGTCCAGGCTAGTCATGAACTTGTTGTGAATGCAGTTTCCTTTTCTACTCACTTAAGAATTTAATTTAAATGTATTATTATCATTATTTGTTATTGTGTGGTTGGGGGAAAGGCATACTTGCATGTGATGGTCTGAGTTGACCTTTCCAACTTTTGCATAGGTTCTGGGGGATCCAGCTCAGGTTAGCCTTGGGCTTGCACAGCAGGTGTGTCTACCTGATGACCTATCTCATTGGCTCTCTGCTCACTTTTAAGTAAGGAAGGCCCAGATTATTGGTCAATAAGATTTAGAAATCAAAGGCAGACCACTAATATTTCTTCCTTCCTCTAAGATATAGCCAGTCAGTCAGTATCCACATTGACTTTCCAGGCATGCACTATTGATGGATTCTTCTTTGTATCAGACAGCATTAGTAGAGTTCTGAAACATTCAAACCACTATACTCTGGCTTTCTGTGTAAATAGCAAGAAGAATTCCTAAGAACTGTTTAATTTAGTATTTAAGACTATATATTTATAGTTTGATTACAAAGTAACTAAATTATTTATAACTATGAAGACTATATAATTATGACTTGGTATTAAAATCCTAATATTTTGACAATGTTAAAAAACTGTTACAATTACCTTATAGATCAAGTATTTTATATTTCTAGCAAGATCACAACAATACTCTAATATTTATATTAAAAGATTCATAACTCATCTATTTCATTTCTTGCAATTGGGAGGCCAATAAACCTAACATACTTTAAAATAGGATTTCCTTTTTAATTCTCTTCAAGCCAGTCAGCCTCAAGAGATGAAAGGACATGGGAAACATTTCTTAGAGGAACATAGTGGGAGAAAGGTCATTTATGTTTTCTTACTGTCAAATGTGTTGTTCAGCTCAAACCTGTAGCAAGCATAATATGAAAGGTTAACTTTTCTTCCTTGCATGAGAGCGGGGTCAGCTAAAGTATGAAAATATGGGAGTGTCTCATTCATAAATGCTTTATCATTTCTAGATGACAGCCATACAACCCAAAATTAAGTGTGGAACCTTTCCCAACTCGAGGACTTATGTGTCTCCTCAGGTCCCCAGAAACATGTGCCTGTAAAATTGAGCAGCTCTACAAATGATTAAGATGAGAACAGCCCAAGAGGGATTCCCAAAGGAAGACTTTGAAATGGGCTTTAACAAAGCTCATAGCTAGGGGGCAGTGGGGTGGGGCACAGGGAAGGATACTTCGGGAGGTATGGTGCTTTGATGTGCTGAGCCCTTTGAACGAAAGGAAATTGGAATGTTTTAGAAACTTAGAAATCACATTTTGGAATTCAGGTCTCTCTAATCTCCCTTTGTTTTCCCTTCCCAGCCCCAGGAAAGACCTGTACCAGAGCGCACCTCATGAAAATCATCTTTCTTGACTAAAGGAAATACTTCCTAAAGAGGTGCAGTTGGTTGTCTTAGATTCCTCTCATTAGCCAGGAAAAGCTCACCGATAATGAAGAGAAGCACATTAGTCATCATGCCACATCAGTTTTTGCCTCAACTTCTAAAGGCAGTTCAGAGGGATTCCCTGAAAGACTGTATCTGCATAGGACAACTTTTGCTCATACTGTGGTTCTGCTTTCACCTCTCCAACTGGCTTTACCACCTCTAGAGTTCAGAGGAACTCTGTTCCAGCTTTTTTTTTTTTTTTTGTCTGTTCTGCCCATCTACAGATTTCCTCTAAGAATCCTGTACTATTCTATAACTTGCTAACACACTTCCTTCTCTCTCCTCCATTAAAGGGAGTACTTTGAAAACCCCTGAAGATACTGGGTACTCTCCTGAGTTTCCTTCATGCACATAATAAACTCATAATGCCTTCCCCTGTTAATATATAGTCAATGTATTCCTGCAGATTCAGACCTTCAGAAAGAGAAGTAGAATCCTCTGTGTCCCTACTGTTGCAAGACAGAACCAAGATCAGTGCTGCACAGAATGAGTCCTGAATGCTGAACAGGCTTCTCAGACAGATAAAAGTGTATCAAATGCTCACCTTGGAGTCAGTCAGGATCTAAGATTGCAGTAAAATAAGTGTATCAGCAACAACAACAAATACTAAGAAATAGGTTTTTTTAAGCTTAGATTTTTATACCACCTTTAGCAATTGATTTGTACTCACATAGACTTGTATTCACATGAACTTTCATAACAATGAGATGAATCACATGAAAAATAAGTTGCCCCAAAGCACACAGAGAATGGGAGAATCAAGAGTTTTTTTTGAAGATTTATGTACCCACAAAACAGTGATTGGCAAACTATAGCTACTACAAACTAGTACAGTTGAAGCCAGCCTATTGTCTATATACATATATATATATATATGCATATATATGCACTCATATATAGATGTATATATATATGTGTGTATATATAAAGTTTTATTAGAAAACAACTTATGTTTATTCATTTTCATGTTATCCATGACTGTTTTCACACTACAGAGCATAACAGTTGTGATGGACACTTATACTGACCACAAACCTGAAAATATTTATGTTCTGTTCCTTTCCAGAAATACTTGCCTACTGTTAGGAAAATTATGTCATAACTTGAATATGGGACTCCAATCTGCTCCAATTGGTTCCTTATTCCCTAAGTGGTACTTTTGCATTCAAGCTGAGTGTATGCTTTACTTTATGAGTAGTTATAATTAGCAGCTGCCTGTGGATGTATTGCTAGCAATAAGAGGCTGGAGAGGTCCTGGGGATAGGGAAATTAAGACCTAGGCCCAATTTTTCAAAATTCATTTTGCCATCAGAGAAAAGAATTCAGAGGTGAGAACAAGTAAGGAACTAGGGAGGATAAAGAGCTTTTATTACAGTGAAAAATGAAAGTCTACCCCCTTAAGTGGAGAGTGCAGGCTGCTCAGAGTAGGTGATAAAGCTCCAAGATTTTCAATAGTTTGATTTTGGGGCAAATTTTAATGATGGGAAGATTATTGATGACTCAAGATGGAGAAGGTTGGGGAATTCTAGGAATGCACACAGATTTTCTCACAATACAAACTTCCCACTTTTCTTTCTTCATACAGTGTTTTGGAATGTGTCATATTGTCTAGTATATGAAGGGAACAGTCAGTTTTGCAAGGCTCCTGGTATGATTATGAGGGATAATTAGCAGGACTCTGTCATCTTTATTTGTCCCAGAGGTTTCTTACTCTTTGAAGAGTCATGTGATAGTCTGCTGGCATATCCTCAACCTCGAGCCACCTTAGCCTCTGTTTTTCCCTGTGCCTTTCTAGTGGATGTCAGATGGGTGCTTACATTCTCACTAATGTTTTAAATCGCACTCTAGTGCCTATTCTTAACCACTTAAAAAACAAACAAACAAACAAACAAACTTTCGCTGTGTTTTTGAACTTTTATCCATGAGTAGGATTAGTCCTGGAAAAGGACACGTGGGTCAAAGAGTAGTCAAATTTTAAATGCTGAGTTGTATTATACAAATTGACTGCATTTTATAATTTGTGTAAACTCTGTAGGGTTCCACAGAGAAGGAGTGCATCAGATAATCCCAGTGCTATTGTGTATCAATCCTTGTATACCCAATCTTCCCTCAGCGTTATCCACCACATCTTGTTGCTTTTATATTAGATTCTATACCATCCTCTCTGAATCATGGTGGCTACAACCATTCATCTCTTGTCTGGATCCAAAGTGCATCTTAGCAGATCTGCCTGGCTCCAATCCACCCATAAAGCTAAGAGGAAAATGTGGTAATCCTATACGTCTGCTGTTGTAAAACTTCTCTCTTCTAGGTGTGACATGACTCTTACCATCTTGAAATTAGGGCAGCTATGAACACATTGCCCTTGACCCTTACAAGATGGGGCCCTTTAACATCCCCTCATGGGCACAGGAGAGAGCTCATGAAGTGATGAATAAGTAAGCCCTGATGGCTTCACACAGGAGCTACTCCCAAGGCATAAGGTGCTCATTTGGTGCCCTTTCCTACCCAAGGATATATAAGTAGTTAATAGTTGCTACAAGAAGGGACACTTTCTTAGGAGGTGTAGCTGCCCATAAACTGGCCATCAATCTGCAAGCAAGCCCAATTAAACTCAGTGCTCTCCCAAGCTAGACTTGTGTGGAATTGTTTCTTTGGTTGCTCATTGGTGTCCTCCCTATCTGGAATGAATAGACATTTGTTTACACCTCACCCATAAAAATGAATGAAAATGATGCTTGAATCCCTAAGTATCTCTACACAAACCGTAGGTAAGTCTCAGGTCACTAATGTGGCTTCCACAGGCATCCTTGATGTAGCCCCTGCATCCTACTTGAGTGTCTGCTTTTTTGTTTCCCCTTATGTTATAGACTCTTACAGTGCCAAGTCAGTCATTTTTTTTTGCATGCTGTTGTGATGGGTTTCATTTTTATGTGCTCTTTCTAACTGTCCTCTGGAGGGGAATGCTTTCCTACTCCTTCTTTGCCTGTCAACACTTGACGATCCCTTAGAAACCTTCTCCAGCCAACCCCTGCCTCTGCCTCACTCTAGAGTTCCATTTGCCTGCTGGTTCCTCACCCATTGCGCCCATTAGCTCACTACCTCGAGCACCGAGCACTGGCTGTGGTGAATGCATCTGCATGTAAGCCCAGCTGAATCTGTAGGAAGGATTTCTTAGTTCTGGCTTTTCCTGCTGTTACTTAACTTTTTCATTGTCTCCCCTATGTTCAGTTTTAGTTTTCACATCTAACCTGTGCCTTCTAGTGGGTTAACTAATGTCTCCTCAAATTCATGTCTGCCTGGAGCCTCAGGGTGTGACTTTCTTTAGAAATAGGATGTCTGAAAATGTAAGTATATAAGGATATTAGGGTGACATCATACTGCACTTGAAGAGGACATAGAACTGTGCAATGGTAGTATATAGGTTTATCATCGCAACACTTAGGGGATAGAGATGCAAAGATCACAAGTTCAAAGTCATTAGCTGCATTTGAGTTTGAGGACAGCCCGGGGTTCAGGAAATACTGTCTTCTAAAAAACACCCAACAGCAGGAATATCAACAATAAAAGAAGGAAATAGAAACACATAGGGAGAGACAATGGGAAGCAGACTCATAAACAATGTCACAGAATGCTAGGAGCTACTAGGAGCTAGCAGAGGCAAGGAAAAAGTATTCTCTAGAGTCTGTCAGAGTTGGCATCTTGGTTTTAGACTTTTGGCTTATAGAACTATGCAAAAATATGTTTATCTTGTTTTGATCCACAACTTTAGGTAAGTTTGTTACCTAAATAGCAAATGAATATAGCTCCCAACATACAGAAAATTGATCCACAGTGTACCATCACTCTTCCTCCCTCCCTTCCTTCCTTCTCTCCCTCCCTTCCTTTCCTCTCTCCCTCCCTTCCTTTGTTTTTCCCTCTCTCCCTCCCCTCTTCCCTCCCTCCTTTCCTTTCCTCTCGCTTCCATCTTTCTCTTCCATCAAGTATTACTTTGAGCATAATTTTACATTTTAAAATTATGACAAATTAAAAATATGCACTAAAAAGAAAAAATGGTCAATAAACTTTTGTGTACCCATTACCTCAGCTTCAGCAATTGGCAATGCACTGTGAATCTTCCCATAGTCTACTTCCCCCAGCAACCCACTTTCTGTCTAATTGTGAAGCTAATCATATGCATGATTAATACAATCAGGATTGTATGATTTTATCCAAAACTTTTTCAGAATATAGCTCTAAAATGTGAAGGGTTTTTTTTGGGGGGTTTGAAATGAGACATAATAAAACATGCTCTTCCCAAGATGAAAATCTTTTAATATTAATCATCTGCCTAAGAGATGTACTGAGGAGAGGAGGTAACTGGAGAGGTTGCTCAGTGGTTAGGAGTGCATATTGCTCTAGCAGAGGATTGAAGTTAGGGTCCCCAGAACCCATGTTGGGGTGCTTAAAACCTCCTGTAACTCTAGCTGGAAGGGATCTGACATCCTCAATTATCCTCTGTAGGTACATGTACAAGACCACTTATAGACACACTCATATATATATAATTAAATATAAAAATAAAATCTTTGTAAAATGCAATAGGGATGGTGAGATGGCTCAGTGGTTTTAAAAAAAAAGGTACTTGCTTAAACACCCAAGTTTGATTCCTAGGATTCATATGGAGGAAAGAAGTGAGTCTCAAAAATTCTCCTTTCACCTCCACATGCAAGCTGTAGCATGCCTATATCTGATTTTATCCACATATCATATACCTACACAGTAATAGTAAATACATAAAATAATAAAAAGATTTTAAAAATGGTTGTAATTTCTTTTTCTTCAACATAAACAGCAGTCTCACTAGTTGGGCCTTGAAGGAACCTTGATCTGAAGTTTTGGTTTAAAATCTAAAATGGCTCTTTTTCTTTCTTTTACCTCACCACCTGAAATTCTGTCTGTCCATACTGTCTCATACACATTCACGAACATTTGGTCAAACCATGTCTATGGACTGAAATCAATTAAACATTGGCAACTTCACATTTTTCAATCTAATAAAACTGACAGCAGGCCCTTTCATTATTGGCCTTGCCTCTCTGGTCTTATACTTTGCTCATTCATTCATTCATTCATTCATTCATTTTTCCCTTATTTATTTAATGTGGGGATTCTGGGATTGAACTAAAAGTGTCAGGCTTAATGAGCAAATGACTTTACTCACCAAATCACCTCACTGACCACACTTTGCTTTTTAGACTGATCACATGACAATATAATTATCTACCTGCCCATATTGTCACCTAGCAGATAGACTCCCTGAAGGCAAGTGTGAGTACTTTTCTTTCTATGTCCCTAGATTTCTGCTAATCTAAAATCTAATACTCACTAATATCGCTTCAAGATATCAATGGCTCCATTACTTTACTCTGCCACTGAGCCTTGCTCTCTCACAAGCAGTCTTGGAAACTATATAACTCTGGAATTATAAACATGCTTTCTTTTTTCTTTTTCCCCCTTTCTTTATTCTTTTCTTACACAATTTATCCCTACCACAGTCTCCCTTCCCTCAACTCTTCCTCTCCCCCACAGATTCACTGCTCTTCTATTTCCCTTCAGAAAAGAACAGGCCTCCCAGTGATATCGTCCAACTATGGTACAAGATGTAGTGAGATTCAGCACAAACCCTCATATCAAGGCTGGACGAGGTGACCCAGTAGAAGTATAAGGTATAATATATATCATGTGCCTCTCCTTTTCCCCCTCAAATAAAACTTCCTGCTAAGGGATCTTGAAGGCACTGGTTTTCTTTTCAGGGAGTGGCTGTTAACCAAGCTTGCATCAGAACATCAACAATATGTTCTCTGCTAGAGGCTAGAAGCTGATGTATTCATTTACTAGATTAGACTAGAGAAGGAAAGCTGAGTTTAGCGAATGGGGCAATAATTCTCCTGGCATCCATTTACTAGTTTTCAGGGGAAATGCAATTTGTGCTTCATTTGCTGTCATTTCTAAAGTCATTTCAAAGCTGGGCTTTCAAAGGTACAAAATGACTCATAGCTTAATATATTCATTTGTTTCTGCAAAGAGCCTTAAAGCTTGGACCTTTGGAGCAACACTTTTAGGGGCTAGGGAGACAGCTTTGTTGGTAGTATTCAATTTGCAAGTTGACTGTAGCCTTACAAGTCTGAGGATCTGAGTTCAAGGCCCAGGGCCTACCCACAAAAGCCAGGTTTGGGGACTGGAGAGATGGCTCAGCATTCAAAAGCTGTTTTTCCAGAAGTCCTGAGTTCAGTGACCCACAATCATCTATAAAGAGACCTGATGCTCTCTTTTGACATGCAAGTATACATGTAGGTACATATATTTATACAATAAATACATAAATAGATAAAAAATTTTAAAATCTCCTTTAAAAAAGCCAGGTTTGGTGGAAACATGCTCATAATCAGCACTGGGTAAGCAGTGACAGTTAAATCCATGGCCTTGGACTCAGTGGCCTCCCAGGCTGACCTAACTGGTGAGCTGCAAGTCCCAGTGAGAGACCCTGTCTCAAAAATTAAAATAGATGGTGTCTGAGGAATGACACCTTAGGCTGACCTGTGTGCCTGTGAGTGAGGGGTGAATGAGAACAGAACAGCCACTTTAGTTGATTATGGTTTTATGAATTTAGTTGAACATCTCCTTCCTGCTCTGCATGTTCTTGGCTAAGACAAAAAACACCATGGCACTGGAAGCTGAAGTTGGAGGATAGAATCCAAGATAACTTCACTCATGTGTCTGCCAGGTGTCCAGAAGGTCACGAGGCTCCTTCTTTATGTGGTGCCTTAGCCTTTTAGAGCCTTACCTAGGGTTATCAGAGTATATGGGGCTCCAGGTGGGAGCACGTCTTTTATGGCAGCTGGCTTCTAAGAGAAAAAAGAAGCTGTCAGGACTCTTAAAAATTGAAGTCTGGACCAGATGCAGCATATCCTGCTATATTTTGTAGGTAAAATCATTTCCACCCAACTCAGAATTCGGAGTATAGAGAAATAGACTATGTGTGTCCATTTTTAATTGGACATATCATCTTCTGGTTACTGTTTGGACATGTGAAGCTTGAATCACATATTGAGCTGCTCAGAAGTGTGTGATTGGGCCCTGCTGAGCTTATCTGCTGGCTGTGTAATTATCTCATTTTTACTTTGGTTCCTCACTGAGTTTACATAAATAGCTGAGCATTTTCAAAACATTGACTTAATGAAAACTTTATCACCTTCATTTGGTGGCTGAGAATGCCAATGATTTTTTTTTATCTTCCAAAAACTCCTTTTAGGGTTGAGGATAGAGCTCAGTTGCTAGAAGCCCTGCCTAACATGCAGAAAGCCCTGGGTGCAATCCCTAGCACTGTAAAACAAGAAACAAACAAAGTGCTTGCAAACCTCTGTGATTTACAGCACTCAGGAGGTGGAGGCAGGAAGATCAGAAATTAAAGACTAACAACATCTTCATAGCCAATATGAGGCCAGCTTAGGGTACCTAAGTCACTGTCTGAAAAAGGTTTAGGCAAAGAGCATGGAATACCCATTATACAACCCACGGACCACATAAAGCTCAAGAGGAAGGAAGACCAAAGAGTAGATGCTTCAGTCCTACTTAGAAGGGGAAACATTATAATCAAGGGAAGTAGAGGGTGGGAGAGACTTGAGAGGAAGAGAGGAGGAGGAGGAGGAGGAAAAGAGGGGAAGAATCAGGTATGAGAGGAGATAGAGGAAATGTACAGAGGGTCACGAAATTGAACAGAGGTGTGTAGCAATGGGGGATGGAGTTTTCCAGACTCCAGGAAAGAAAGAGCCTCCCAGAACCCCACGGGGATGACATTAGCTAAGTACCCCCACAAAGGGAATAGAGAACCTGTAGAGACCATATCCAGAGGTTAGGCATGGCCACCCCCGACCCCAGATGAGAGATGGGGCCACCCACCCATCTCCCAAAGTTTTAACCCAGAATTGCTCCTGTCTAAAGGAAATACAGGGACAAAGAGTGGAGCAGAGACTAAAGGAAAGGCCATCCAGAGACTGCCCCACCTGGGGATCCGTCCTATATACAGTCAGCAAACCCAGATACTATTGTGGATGCCAAGAAGTGCTTGCTGGCAGGAGCCTGATACAGCTGTCTCCTGAGAGGCTCTGCCAGATCCTGATCAATACAGATGGGATGCTCTCAGCCAACCATCAGACTGAGCTCACTCAGGGAACCCAATGGAAGAGTTAGGGGAAGGACTAAATGAGCTGAAGGGACCTTATCTGGCATCAATGGGCAGGGAGGCCCTTGATCCTGTGTAGGGCTGTTGCTCCAGTGTACAGGAATGCTAGGGCAGTGGGGCGGGAGTGGGTGGGGGAACACCCTCATAGAAGCAGGGTAAGGTGGGATGGAATAGGGAGTTTGCAGAGGGGAAACTGGGAAAGAGGATAACATTTGAATTGTAAATAAATAAATTATCCAATTAAAAAATAAAATAAAAACCAAAGTAGCACTCAAGGGGAAGAACATTAGTGTAATAAAGTCTTGAAAAAAGAAACTTCAATGAAAGCCAGCTTCTTCTTAGACTGTGCTCTGTGTGTAGAAACCAAGAGGATAGGCTCTAACTCGATTTAATCTATGAGCTTTGGCAATATATACTTTAGCCTTCTTGGGGGAGAGGGTGGTATTATATAGGATCAAGAGAGACTGTTTCAATTTTGGCCTTTTCCATCTCTGGTTAAGTGTAAGGAGAACCTCAAGAGGAACCAAGTCACTTTTCATGTTACAAACACAGATATGGAGGGATACTCACCAGGTTTAGTTGCTACAGACAGCACTTAGAATATACTACTTAATATTTTCAAATGCTTTTCTTAAAGTATCGTATCACACATGTATGAAGATGTCATAATGAAACTGTGACTTTATATGTAAATCTAAAAATTCATTTTAGAAAACTAAATGAAGCATAACATAAAAAAAGAGAGCTTATTTTTCTAGTCCTAATTATTTTTCGACAACTGCAACCTGACTAGGTTCGTTAGAGTCACATTGTCACTGTGAGGACAATGGCATGCCTCAGTATAATGACCTATAAAACAGAGAAGACTGGGCCACAGAAATGGCTCAGTGGGGAAACTAAACAAGCCTGAAGACTTGAGTCTGATCCCTGGAGCATGTGGCAAGGTAGGGGGTAGAAAGAGAGCTGACAGGATTAATTACAATCAATTTAATGTTTTTAAAAGAAAAAAAATGCTTTTTCTAAAGAATGGTGAGGACAGAAAAGG